>CAIGQV010019088.1:9260505-9271253 GCA_903798115.1 Danio jaintianensis
CCCGGTGTGGTCTTCTGCTGCTGTAGCCCGTCCGCCTCAAGGTTGGATGTGTTGTGCGTTCAGAGATGCTCTTTTGCATACCTCGGTTGTAACGAGTGGTTATTTGAGTTACTGTTGCCTTTCTATCAGCTGGAACCAGTCTGGCCATTCTCCTCTGACCTCTGGCATCAAAAAGGCATTTGTGCCCACAAAACTGCCGCTCACTGGATATTTTCTCTTTTTCGGACCATTCTCTGTAAACCCTAGAGATGGTTGTGCGTGAAAATCCCAGTAGATCAGCAGTTTCTGAAATACTCAAACCAGCCCGTCTGGCACTAACAACCATGCCACGTTCAAAGTCACTTAAATCACCTTTCTTCCCCATTCTGATGCTCAGTTTGAACTGCAGCACGAGCAGTTGGACAGGTGTACCTAATAAAGTGGCCAGTGAGAGTATATACGTATTTGAATTACTTTTCAAATATTTCCTGTTATGTTTCACAGAGCAAGGAGATTTTAAAGGAGAATTAAAAATAATAATAATTTGTCTTCAAATGTGTAATATGATTTCTGCATCGTAAGGTACCATTTTCCTTATATGGATGTTTAAAAAATTACTTTCTTTAAAAAAAAAATATCACTATTAAGAATTTGCATAATTTAAATCAAACACATAAAATGTTTAGGTTTTGCTTTATTTTGTGAATGAGAATTTCAGTCGTGGCCTGGTGGTTAGAGTGTTGGACTCGTGATCCGAAGGTTGCTGGTTCGATACTCGGTACCAGCGGGAATTGGGGGTGGGGGGAGTGAATGACCAGCACTCTCCACCACCCTCAATACCACGACTGAGGTGAGTCCCTTGAGCAAGGCACCGTTCCCCCCAACTGCTCCCCGGGCGCCGCAGCATGGCTGCCCACTGCTCCGGGTGTGTGTTCACGGTATGTGTGTGTTCACTAACTGTGTGTGTGCACTTGGATGGGTTAAATGCAGAGCACAAATTCCAAGTATGGGACACCATACTTGGCCACACTACACTTCACTTCACTTCACTTAAAAAACCCAAAATAGTTGCTTGTAATCTTTGGTTTTGCGCAAGTCTGCGGTCATTATGATGAACTTTTATATTAGCAGTTGACGTCTATGGTGTGTCTTTTTCCAGATAGACACGTAAATAAATGTGTGAAGGCGGAAAGTCGTGACCTTCAGTGGGAGAGAAGAGCTAATCATCATCAGACAGAGAGACACTAGACTGCTGACCAACACAGACACACAGAGGCCTGGAGGTCATTAGCTCATTAGTGTTGGAGAAAAAGGAACAAACTGTTTCAACTTCACAGCCTTTAAACATCTGAATAATTCAAACACACACACAGAATCCTAAATTATTCACCAAAAGAAGAGCAGAATTATTACAGGAAGAATAATACAACTGCTGCGCTGTTAACATTAACATGCGAACAGTGTGTGTGAGTGTGTATGAGTTGATGGGTAATAGACCAATAACGATAACTATGTTCACGTCCAAGCAACAGACAATAATTCTCTGTTTATTATAGGCTGTGCAGTAGGGCTGAGCAATATATGGTTTGAGCATCGATATCGCAATGTGTGTATCTGCAATAGTCACATCGCAGAATTAGATTATTAATGATCACAAGATAAACTTATTATTAATTATAATTTTTATTATTACTATTTATACAATCATGATCATGATATTTCACATTTGATTGTTCAAGTTCTGTACTTGAATACTGTTTGACTCCCCAGAAAACCATAAAGCACTGTTTATTTATTTGTTTGCTTGTAATTTATTATAATTTATGCAGATGCACTGTATAGAAAAGTCATCCCAGTCAATCTAAATGAATGTAATCTTTCCAAATAGAGCTAATTATATTTGTTCATATTGCAATATACACTCACCGGTCACTTTATTAGGTACACCTGTCCAACTGCTTGTTAATGCAATTTTCTAATCAGCCAATCACATGGCAGCAACTCAATGCATTTAGGCATGTAGACATGGTCAAGAGGATCTGCTGCAGTTCAAACCGAGCATCAGAATGGGGAAGAAAGGTGATTTAGTTGCTTTGAACGTGGCATGGTTGTTGGTGCCAGACGGACTGGTCTGAGTATTTCAGAAACTGCTGATCTACTGGATTTTCACGCACAACCGTCTCTAGGGTTTACAGAGAATGGTCCAAAAAAGAGAAAATATCCAGTGAGCGGCAGTTCTGTGGGTACAAATGCCTTGTTGATGCCAGAGGTCAGAGGAGAATGGCCAGACTGGTTCCAGCTGATAGAAAGGCAACAGTAACTCAAATAACCACTCAATACAACCGAGGTATGCAGAAGAGCATCTCTGAACGCACAACACGTCCAACCTTGAGGCGGACGGGCTACAGCAGCAGAAGACCACACCGGGTGCCACTCCTGTCAGCTAAGAACAGGAAACTGAGGCTACAATTCACACAGGCTCACCAAAATTGGACAATAGAAGATTGGAAAAACGTTGCCTGGTCTGATGAGTCTCGATTTCTGCTGCGACATTCGGATGGTGGGGTCAGAATTTGGCGTCAACAACATGAAAGTATGGATCCATCCTGCCTTGTATCAATGGTTCAGGCTGGTGGTGGTGGTGTAATGGTGTGGGGGATATTTTCTAGGTACACTTTGGGCCCGTTAGTACCAACTAAGCATCGTGTCAACGCCACAGCCTACCTGAGTATTGTTGCTGACCATGTCCATCCTTTTATGACCACAGTGTACCCATCTTCTGATGGCTACTTCCAGCAGGATAACGCGGCATTTCATAAAGTGCGAATCATCTCAGACTGGTTTCTTGAACATGACAATGAGTTCACTGTACTCAAATAGCCTCCACAGTCACCGGATCTCAATCCAATAGAGCACCTTTGGGATGTGGTGGAACGGGAGATTCGCATCATGGATGTGCAGCCGACCAATTTGCAGCAACTGCGTAATGCTATCATGTCAATATGGACCAAAATCTCTGAGGAATATTTCCAGTACCTTGTTGAATCTATGCCACCAAGGATTAAGGCAGTTCTGAAGGCAAAAGGGGGTCCAACCCGGTACTAGCAAGGTGTACCTAATAAAGTGGCCAGTGAGCGTATATCGTATCGAAACAAAATATCGCAATCACAGATTTTGTTCAATACCTTGCAGCCCTACTGTGTAGTTTTGTTGTCTAGTAGCATATGCACAAGCTGTTTAAAGCAGGAAGAATTCTGATTGGCTGTCAATGTTTTTTTAATATTCATCCAATGATAGTGTGCTTTTGTGGAGTTATTGTCACGATCTGTCAATTTGGCAGTTTATAGAAAATGTTGAGTTCTGAAATGTACAGGATTTTTTTGAAATAGTACAATGACCCATTATGTTTATGTTTTTCTGTGTTTGTGATCACTTTAAAACTGAAGTAACAAAATCTAATAAATGACTTTTAACAACAGAAACATTGACAAACTGTAATGTCAAGTTGAGCTTTATTGTCTTTGTGCTACATCTGTGGACATACACTGGAACAAAATGTCATCTCTTGGGACCACGGTGCTATAAATAAACATAATCATAAATATGAACAGGGCGGCGTGTCGCCTTACAGCAAGAAGGTCACTGGTTCAAGCCCTGGCTGGGTCAGTTGACGCTTCTGTGTGGAGTTTGCATGTTCTCCCCGTGTTGGCGTGGGTTTGCTCCGGGTGCTCCGGTTTCCCCAACAGACCAAACACATGCGCTATAGGTGAATTGAAAAAGCTAAATTGGCCGTAGTGTATGAGTGTGAATGTGAGAGTGTATGGGTGTTTCCCAGTACTGGGTTGCGGCTGTAAAGGCATCCGCTGCATAAAACATGCTGGAATAGTTGGCGGTTCATTCCGCTGTGGCGACCTCCTGATAAATAAAGGGACTAAGCCGAAGGAAAATGAATGAATAAATATGAACACAACTCTGGACGTTTTAAACCTATACATAACTAACATAGCAGAGCGGTAATCTAACTATACATATACTATGAATACTTAAACTATAGACATAACTTAAAACAGACTGTACAAAGTAATTTGACATAAAACAGAACAATATTGTGCAAGATATTGTGTAAAAGAGGTATTTAAGGTTGAAGAAAACAAGTAGTGCAACATGACTGTGTAATACATTCACAAGTAAACATTTTTCCTGTATTGAGTCCTTGTAAGATGGAGTTTAAGTAAAGTGTCCAGTGCATATGGAGAGAAGAGTGTTTCTACAGGTGGTTTGTCAAGCCCACTCACCTTTATGAGGCACACTTCAGAAATGCACGTTTTTCTGGAGATATCCAGCGATCCAAACCACTCACCTTTTTCATTTTGTCATTTCAAACTGAAAATATCTGATTTATGTGATACATATAATAATTGTGAAAAAATAATTGTGTTTTAACATTAGTTGTGTGTGTAAGCATATATTTAACCCTTGTGTGCTGTTGGGGATATTTTCACCCACTCTGGGGTGATTTTGAGTCTTAATTTGGCCACAACTTTCTCTGTGTTTCAGGAAATTGAATGATTTTTGGTGACAAATATTATTTTGACACATTTTGGGAAAATGCTTAGAAATTTTTTAAAAAACTCAACAATACACTGGGCAAATTTACTACCCTTTCATTATGTGAGGGGCTGTTTTTGCCCCATTGACTTTCATAATAAGGACATTTTTGGATTGCAAAGCTATGACACCATATAATCATGCGTTCTTGATTGTTGCTGGTTTTCCCTGTTGGAAAGAGATACAATTTGTAATTTTTACTGTCGATTATCAGTTGCAATGGAAAAAAAGCTTAGTTTCTGGGTTTTATATGGGGTATAGTATGTGTGTGAGAGGGTAAGAGAGACATTTGCACACTTGCCTTCATATGTCTGAGAAAATCTAAATTACCTGAGCTCTCACAACACAGTAAATATATTAAGTGTATTTATGCACACACACTATAATCTGCAGTTTTACTCCACCATAGAACTCCATATAAAAGCCAGAATTTTTTTTTTTTGCACAGGCCTATCTAAAGTTTTAATTCTGCCAACTGAGGATCAATAGTAAAAATGACAAATTTACCCTCTTCCCATCAGGGAAAACCACCAACAATCAAGAATGCATAATTATATGGTGTCATGGCTTTGCAATCAAACAATGTTATTAAAATGGAAGTCAATGGGGCAAAAAAAAAAAAAAAAACAGCCACCAACAAAAGGAAAGGGTATAGTACATTTGAACAATACACAAGGGTTAAATATTACTTGCAAATACTTCACAATTAAACCTAAAATTACAATTCATCCACAATTCAAATTCAAGGTGTTATTACAGCTTTATTTGAAAAATATCAGAGCCTTAAGCAAAGAACAAGACAAAATATCGCACTGAATATATAAGGGCTTTTCTAGCTGTGGTGTGGGCTTCCTTATTCTCACAGAAGCAGATTATTAAAACTTTATAGTCATCATTTTTGGTGTGTGTGAACGGCCTTTAACTCACTTTAACACTTGTACAATCTTCAAGAATTCACAGAAGAGCATCATGGTCCTGTGATGTTTAGAATAATGACGCTTTGAATAACTTTAACCTCACACACACACACACTCGCACACACTGAATGGCTCTCGGCGGTCGCCCTGAGGCAGTGTGTGCTGGTTTGCCAGCGGCGATGGCTCTGATACTCTAACTGCACTCTGTCAGGAAACATTACAGTCCGTATGAGGCTCTTAGAGTCCGATTACACACACACACACACACACACACACACACACACACATCACATGCAAACACACCGAGACGAAAGCTGGAGGAAACGGAGACCTCTGCATGATGAGAGGCTCTGTTGTCCAGTTTGATCCATTTGTACAAGAACATTTAAGTGTGAACCACAGAAATCAGCATTTCTACATGATTTACAGTCGAAGCCAAAATGATTCGCCCTCCTGTGATTTTATTTATTTTTATATTTTTTATTTTTCAAATGTTTCACAAATGATGTTTAACAGAGCAAGGAAATTTTCACAGTATTTCCTGTAATATTTTTTCTTCTGGAGAAAGTCCTATTTGTTTTATTTCGGCTAGAATAAAAGCAGTTTTTAAATTTTTTTAAAACAATTTTAAGGTCAATATTATTAGCCCCCTTAATCAATATATTTCTTCGATTGTAAAACAAACTACTGTTATACAATGACTTGCCTAATTAGCCCAATTAACCTAGTTAAGCCTTTAAATGTCAATTTAAGCTGAATACTAGTATCTTGAAAAGTATTTCGTAAAATATTATGTGTCATCATGGCAGAGATATAAGAAATTAGTAATTAAAAAATGAGTTATTAAAACTATTATGTTTAGAAATGTGTTGAAAAAAATCTTCTTTCCATTAAACAGAAATTGGGGGAAAAATATACAGGGGGGCTAATAATTCAGGAGGGCTAATCATTCTGACTTCAACTCTGTGTGTTAGCAAAGGTTTGGGATTCACAAAAGGGTCTGTTAGGAGTTTAGCTGAAAGTGACCAGATCAAACTTCACTTTAATTAATGTGGGTGAAGTTTAAATGAGGAAAATAAAATGTAATCTATTCATGATTCATATACAAATGTTTATCGTTTCAAGAAAATGCATTTGTAGTCAGGCTCAACCAGCTTTGTAAATGGCAAAAGCAGTGGGTTATAAAACACATTAAGGTTAAAATAATATGCTTGACTAATGAAAATCTGATTACTATTTATCGTTTATAAAATGGCATGACTCATTTGTAGATTTGATAATAATAGTAATAATTTTAAAAAAAAATATATATATATATATTAAGTAGTAGGCGGCACGGTGGCGCAGTGGGTAGCGCTGTCGCCTCACAGAAAGAAGGTTGCTGGTTCTAGCCTCGGCTGGGTCAGTTGGCATTAATGTGTGGAGTCTGCATGTTCTCCTCGTGTCTGCGTGGGTTTCCTCCAGGTGCTCCGGTTTCCCCCACAGTCCAAAGACATGCACTATAGGTGAATTGGGTAAGCTAAAATTGTCCGTAATTTATGTGTGTGAATGAGAGTGTATGGGTGTTTCCCAGTGATGGGTTGCAGCTGGAAGGGCATCCGCTGCGTAATAACATATGCTGGATAAGTTGGCGGCTCATTCTGTTGTGGCGACCCCTGATTAATAAAGGGACTAAGCCGAAAATAAAATAAATGAATGAATGAGTATTTAGTAGTAGCCATAAAACAAGATATATTTTTAACTATAAAACTATTTTAAAAAAATGTTAAACTATAAATATAAAACAATTTTTAAAACTTTTGTTTGTTTTATAATAAATATCAAATTAATTTGCTAAGTAGCATTATATAATATAATAATTTTAGTAATTCAGTAGAATTATTATTTTCTTGTTGGTTTGTTTGATAAGGAAGCTTTTATAATACTGTGGGATTGATAATAGTTAAAATATGATAAGTTTAAACAAAGTTGAATAATAATTGGAATAATTTCAGTAGTATTAATTATTAGAAGCTGTTTAAGTATTTTAAATATAACATTTTTATTTAACTTAATTTTATTCTATCCAATTGTAAATTGCCATATATAAATATAATATAATGTATAAAGAAGAATTGTTTGTTGAATAATAACATTTTGTTTGTCATTTTTAAGTATATATTTAATTTTAATTTGGTATGTAAATATATATAACAACCAGAATAAATCCAGATAAATCTCACTGGTACTCTGACATCAAATACAGAACCTACATTTAGCAAATAATACAATTTAAGACTATGCAATAAGTTACACAATACAAGTCATATAAGTTTACAATATGACCTGAAACTAACCACTAAGGATGCTTAAAGTTAGTGTTTATGGCAAATACACATTATATCGTAAGTTTGCTGGGAAAGTAATAATGAGTGTGCATTTGATTGTGCTATAATAATCACAATCATCCTCTACTAAAGATCTCACTGAACAATGAGTAAATTCACGTGTCGTCCTTCACTTCCTGTCTGCTTTATTCTCTCTCTTCTGTCTCTCGCACACAATCGCATGCATTTCCAGATGGAGACAGCGAGACTGACTGTTTTAATAAAAGATCACAGAGACTTTAGTGGCTTTTCCTACAATATTTGCCGCAATAAAGCACGAGTCTTTTGCTGCAAACGGATTGAGAGTTTCAGTCACACACACACACACACATACACACACACACACACACACACACACACACGTATCATGAGTTGATATTAGGCTTTAATCAAAGCCACGCTCTGCATGTTTATTTTGTGTGGGTTCAGGCCTGGCATTGAGGAGTCGAGATGTCTAGAATTTCTCTTCATTTATTCTTTCACTTTTGCAGGCCTTTTTTCATTCATCGCTGGTCAGCTTTTGCTATATTGTGTGGAGTAGAAAAACCAGTAACATTTTAGTTTAAGTTTTAAAGTGGACCTATTATGCCCCTTTTTACAAAATGTAAAATAAATCTCTGATGTCCTTAGAGTGTGTGTATGTGAAGTTTCAGCTCAAAATACCACAGAAATAATGTTTTATAACTCTCTGAAACTGCCCCTTTTAGGCTTTGGTCCATAATGTGCCATTTTGGTGACTGTCACTTTAAATTCAAATGAGATTGTGCTCTTTTGAAAAGAGGGCGGAGCTACAATTGCCTGTGTGTCAGTATAGTGGCAGATTCAAAAACAGGACTAACGTGTGAAAAACTGAAAACATCAAAAGAAGTGTCTCAGAATGCGTCAGTCTATGAAGACTCCAGTGTTCATTTGTGCATCCTAAAACTACACATTTATAATTCTCTTAGTTGCTGATATTATCTTCGGCAGGTGAAAACTCTAATGGCGGGTGGCTGATTCTCACTCAGGGCTGTTTATGGTAATGACGGAGAGATCATCACTAATGGGCGGGGCTTTCCCCCTCTGATGAAGTGTACAAAGTGAGAATGTCAATAAAAGTGTTTCTGCAGACTTCTTATCAAGTGTGATTATAAAAAAGTAGAATAAACTTTTACCATTAGAGGCTGGTGATATTCACACATTATAGCCATACAACTGTGTTTAAACCCCTTATAAAAGTGCATAATAGGTCCCCTTTAAGTATATCTGCAAGTAGCAGCTTATTACCTGCCTATTATTAAGATATTGGCTGTTTATTAGTATTTATAAAGTATATATGGACCCTTTTCACAAGACTGTTATGATGTGTTTAACTGTCATCAGCATCTTAAATCCTTGAAAGTTTTTAATATATATATATTTTTTAAAACGTGTGGACATTTATATGCATTTATGAATGTATTATATCATCTTTGCATCAAATTACAAAAAACTAATTACCGCTTATGCGAGGTGTTTCTAATGCAGCGTCTATGGGGGCGGGACAGTAAATTTGACATTATTCTCTCTTCTGGCTGCCGTTATCAGTCTCACACAATTTTCTTCCTTTTTCTGAAAGTCTTGATAACACCATCATGGAGTTTTTCTTTTATTATTTCAGCAAATATGATTGTAAAAAATATTTGTTGTACTCTCCGATTCACTGCGCTCTAAGTTTACCCAACCATGACGCCTTCCGCTACTGAGAAACCCGAAAATGTGAAAAGTGTCTATTCTACATCCCTAATCCTACCTAATACTAAAACCCAACTATACCTTAATAACTATTAATAAGTAGCAAATTGGGAGTTTGTTGAGCTAAAAGTCTTAGTTAGGTTTATTAATAGCTAAAATTGTACCTTAAAACAAACCTAAAAAGTTTCTGTTATTGTCTTTTTCAGGCAGACTCCTAAATATTTCATAAAAACGATACAAACTGTGATTGGTCGCTTTACAGTTCGCTCTCGCACTTTGTGTGCAAGTTGGTGTCAGGATAAGCTGTGATGAAGACTGCAAGGTAAATATTATGGTAAAAATTAAGTTTCTTTGTGGACAGTTGTGAACATCGTCAATTGGAGAACAGATTCATAAATAATGTCATTAATAAATAATAATAAAAAGAAATCAATAGATGGAAGAAAAAGTTGGATTGATGGAAGGATGGAAAGAAAGACAAATTAAATTATTATTGTAATTTCTGAAATAGAAAGAAGGAATAAGGGCGACACAGTGGCTCAGTGGTTATCATTTTGCATCAAAGCAAGAAGGTCACTGGTTTGAGTCCCGGCTGAGCCAAATTGATTGAAAATGATTTATTAAGACAGAAAGATTGAAGAAAGAAAGAATATAATATATATAAATAAAGAAAACAATATATGTTAATATAGAAGGAAGAAGGAAAGTGCTTTTTTTTTTTTTCAAATATATATTTAAATATATATTTTTTGTGCAAAACATATCAGAAATTTACATTGAGATAGTATCCATATTCATATAATTTGAATCCCGACCCCTACATGAAAAGTTATAACAATAATAAAAAAATTTCATTAAATTGTAATTAAATAAACAAATAAGGAAAGTGATTTAATGAAAATGATGGATGGATGGAAATAAAGAAGGACAGAAAGCAGAATAATGATTTAATGTAAAAAGAAAGAAAAACAATTATTTAATATTTATTCTTATTCTTTAGAGTCATTACAATTGTTTGAATCAAAACAATCATCAGAGATCTCATTTAGACAGCTAACTAAACGTGTGTGTGTGTGTGTGTGTGAGAATTCTGTTGTCAAATGTTGCTTTGTAAGGAAACACACACACACATCTGGTTTGCAGTAACACACGTTATCCGTGCTAA
>CAIGQV010019088.1:9291796-9305609 GCA_903798115.1 Danio jaintianensis
AATAATATTTCTAGTAAATTATTATTTCTCAATTACATAATTTACAATTACATTTTACAAATGTATTATACAATTAAATAATGATTATTGTTATTATTGTTGTTGTTATTATTATTATTAATATTATTATGATTATATACAATCTTTTTTTTTTTAAACAAAACAGTTTGAAAGATAAAAAAATGGAGTTACTATAACAACATTTGTGAAGGATTTGTGCCAGAGGTCTAGTTTTATACAGTTATTTACATTTTGAAGTGTTTTCATTCCTTTTTACGTGTATGTTTATTATACTTTTGTATCCAACACATTTTGTATCAAATTCTGCATTCAGTCTGATGCATAAATGAGAATGCGTGTGCGTGTGTGGCTGTACATGTGACTGTCACAAAGGCGACTGTGAGGTTGATTTGATAGAAATAAAGAGTTGATTTTGCGCAGGAACGTGATGCATATAAGACTCACTCACTGATACAATCAAATGACACGATCTACATGAGTGAACCTGTAATGTTTAATTCTCTTTCTCTCTCTCTCTCGACAAGCTGTTTCGCAGTTAGATTTGATTTGTTGTGTGTGTGTGTGCGTGTATTAGATTTTATTAAACCTTCTCCCAGTTCCTACATTCATATCACTGTCACTCACATTCCTCAGGCTAAAGAAAGTTATTACTCATCCATCCATCTGTCTCTCTCTCTCTCTCTCTCTCTCTCTCTCTCTCTCTCTCGCTGTGTAACATCTGGCCAAAGAACAAACATTAATTTACACAAGTGATCGTTATCATATTATTCAAATTTATTATTAGCTATAAACAATGCATTTTTTTCGATAATGGTTGATTATTTTTAAACCGATCTAATGATTTTATCTATTTATTAAAAATATGGATGATATTTTAATATGCAGAGTAGAAGACAATTATTAGCCTTCAAGTGAAGGACATTTTTTACAGTATTTCCTGTCATATTTGAATCGTTTCTTTTAGTTTGGCTGCACGGAATTAAAAACAAAATTTAAAACTGCTAAGGTCAATAATATTCGAAATTTCAATTTGTTTTTTACTATTGGCTACAGAACAAAACACTGTAGTCCAATGACTTGCCTAGTTAACCTAATTAACCTAGTTAAGCCTTTAAATTTCACTTTAAGCTGAATAACTTGCAAAATAACTAGTAAAACAGTATGTACACTACCTGACAAAAGTCTTGTCGTCGATCCCACTTGTAAGAGCAATAAATAAAAACTTGACTTCTAGTTGATCGTTTGGAAAAGTGGCAGAAGGTAGATTATTCCGATGAATCATCTGTTGAACTGCATCCCAATCATCACAAATACTGCAGAAGACCTATTGGAACCCGCATGGACCCAAGATTCTCACAGAAATCAGTCAAGTTTGGTGAAGGAAAAATATGGTTTGGGGTTACATTCAGTATGGGGGCGTGCGAGAGAGCTGCAGAGTGGATGGCAACATCAACAGCCTGAGGTATCAAGACATTTGTGCTGCCCAATACATTACAAACCACAGGAGAGGGCAAATTCTTCAGCAGGATAGCTCTCCTTCTCATACTTCAGCCTCCACATCAAAGTTCCAGAAAGCAAAGAAGATCAAGGTGCTCCAGGATTGGCCAGCCCAGTTACCAGACATGAACATTATTGAGCATGTCTGGGATAAGATGAAGAAGGAGGCATTGAAGATGAACTCTGGGAGTCCTGCTAGAACGCTTTCTTTGCCATTCCAGATGACTTTATTAATAAGTGATTTGAGTCATTGCAGAGATGTATGGATGCAGTCATCCAAGCTCATGGGAGTCATATATTAATTCTTTTTCCACTGCACCATGACTTTGTTCTATACTGTACATTATTTCTGTTAAGTGACAAGACTTTTGTCTAAGCAAAGTCAGACCTTATTGTCCTAATTAAATAATTAAAAATCAAGGCATGATCATATTTTATTTTGCTAAAATAAGCGTAATTTAGAGGCCTTTGCCTTTCATATAAGCCACTTCTGATACCAAATGATCAACTAGAAGTCAATTTTCAAATTTAAAATTTCAAAAAACTTTATTTATCCCCTAGAGGCAATTCATGGCCTATGGAGCAGCACCAAAAGAAAACAATATTATTAACATGCAAACACAATATACAAATAAATAAATAACAATAACAATATTAAATAACAACACATATATTGATTAAAAATACCTAAAATGTGTACTGAAAATTGTTACAATTTGAGTGTTACTTTTGGAATTTAAAAGCAAAATAGCTTTAGGAACAAAAGTGGCTTTCCTTCTACACCCAGTACAACGAAACCGTCGTCTAGAGGGGAGCAACTCTAAATAATTAAAAGAAAAATAAGAAAAAAAAAAAGTAAAGTTATTATTTGTTGTTCCTAAAACTTGGATAGGCGACAAGACTTTTGTCAGGTAGTGTACTGTCATCATGGCAAAGACAAAAAAAGTTAGTTGCTATCATTATTAAAAGTATTATGTTTATAAATGTATCGAAAAATATTTTCGTTTAACAGCTCTTGGGAAATTAATGAAAAAGAATTAAAAGTTCACAGGAAAGCTTATAATTTTGTGTTTAACTGTACATTAAAAATTCAGTCTCTCTAAACTCCGCCTTTCTGAGAGCCAGCTCTTCTCTGATTAGTCAGATGATTTGCCTGTTGAGCTGTGACTGGGTCGATAAGCTTTTATTACCATATCTAGATTAAAAGTTTAAGTGGCAAGTAAATTTCAAAATAAGTATGAAGGTTTGTAATTGTAATCGCCAAATCTGCATTTACATTAAAAACAGCAATGTTCAGAAACAAAAATGATCATTTAAAATAACTTGTATTTAACTGAACATTTAAAAAATATATATATTATTTATTACAGTGATAGCCAAATCTGAATTGTCTTACATGATACATCAGAAATCAGTCTAATATGCAGATTATATAATTTTGTTTCATATATAATTTCTGTTCTAAATAACGCAGAACTATATATATATATATATATATATATATATATATATATATACACACACACATACACATACAGCGGGGAAAATAAGTATTGAACATGTCATGTTTTTACCTGGGAATAATATTTCTAAAGAAGCTGTTGACATGGAATTGAACCAGATTTTGGTAAAAACCCAAACGAAACAAAAATCAAAACAAAACAATATCTGAAAAATTAGTTCTGTGTAATAACAATGAAATAACACAAGGAGAGAGTACTGAACTACTGAAATGAATTTAATACTCTAAAGGGCTTTAAAAAAAAGGCTAAAAAAATAAAAGGCTTTTTTGGTGATTGCAGCTGAAAGACGCCTCTCATATGGAGAATGAAGTCATGCATTGCTCAGGTGAGTTTTTCACAGACTTCAACAGTGTAAAAATCTTGATGGTTCTGTGGGTCTCGTCTATCAAATCTGAGCTTTATTTTGTATTTTCTATTGGATTCAAGTCAGGTGATTGGCTGGGCCATTCTACAGCTTGATTTTCTTTCTCTGAAAGCATTTGAGAGTTTCCTTGGCTGTGTTTTGGATCATCGTCTTGCTGAAATGTCCACCCTGGTTTCATCTTCATCATCCTGATAATGTAGATGTTGGACTGAAGCAGCTAATATTCATTTACACTGAGGAAGGGCAGAGGGTTGCTGAAGAACTACTGAGAGATTTCAGCTGCTGTCTGGGCTTTCACTGCCTTTCTAGACCTCCCTTTCTTCATGTGTTCAATACTTTTTCCCTGCGTCATTTCTTTTTATTATGCATAACTTCATTTGTAAACTAATTAGATTTGGGTTTTTTGCATATATGGATTTCTTTGGTTGTTGCCAAGATCCAGTGAAAATTTGAAGTCAACGGCATCTTTAGAAATATGTTTTCTGTAATATTTTTTTCATTTCAATCAAATTTTTAAGAACAAAACCCCACTGCATCTTGAAGCAGGCATGAGACTTGTCCTCCTTTAAGAACACAGCATGATTCATAATTGATCAATGATCCATTGTTTTTTAGCTGAATGAATATTTTTGTACAGAAGCCACAGTCGTCAGCCATGGTAATAATTAGTTTAATGACCCTCTTGAAGCTACAAGGGTTGCTTTACACAAGTTTCACAAGTTAAGTTTGTTTGCCTGAATATGCACAGAAGTAAACGCTTCAAGTTTACAAGTTTGATTTCTGTGAAAACATTTGTTTCTCTGACTAATGGAAGACTAATGTGTTATTTTTCACACTGTAAAAAAAAAGTTGCTGCCATTTTTAAGTTGAATCAAATTAACCTTAAGGCGGCATGGTGGCTCAGTGGTTAGCACTGTCGCCTCACAGCAAGAAGGCCGCTGGTTCGAGTCCCAGCTGGGCCAGTTGGCATTTCTGTGTAGAGTTTGCATGTTCTCCCCGTGTTGGGAAGACATGCGCTATAGGTGAATTGAATAAACTAAATTGGCCGTAATGTATGAGTGCAAGAGTGTATGGGTGTTTCCCAGTAATGGGTTGCGGCTTGAAGAGCATCTGCTGCGTAAAACATATGCTGGAATAGTTGGCGGTTCACTATCCGAGTTGAAAAATATCAAAACTTTCCAGAATGCCGCAAGTGCACCACACGTCATGTGACAACAACCAACCATTCAGCTTCACACTTTGCATGGATTATACAGTATGGATTTCAGTAATAACAGCAGACAAAATGCAGAGCACACAAATACTACCGCTCTTTTCATTTTTTCCATAAATAACTCAACTCAATTCATTTAGAAAGCACTTTCAACACAACACGTGGAATCAAAGTGCTGTACAGAAACCAATATAAAAGAAAACAGGTTCAAAATAAATGAGGCAGGTTTACAGGACATTTTTAAAAGCAACAGAAAACAATTCAGTTTTTAGCGCACTCTGGAATGAGTAAAGCCCCTTTTGAAAATGAATATTTTTATTTATTTTTATTTCTCAGTGAATTTTTAGAGTTTAGTGCGTTTAAGCAAAATAGTTTTATTAAACAGTTATATCTATTAAGATAAGAGTTTGGTCACCGAACATCTTTAGGAATAGAAAGATAATACTTTACATTTAAATTCAAACAAGTTATTGCAAAAGCAAAAAAGACAAAGTACAAAATTTCAACTACAAATTTAATATTTTTTATGTTTCTGTTTATATTTATTTATTTAATATTTTTTCCTAACATATTAATTTGAGTGTGCTAATTTTTGGACTGGGCGGCACGGTGGCTCAGTGGTTAGCACTGTCGCCTCACAGTTTCCTCCGGGTGCTCCGGTTTCCCCCACAGTCCAAAGACATGCACTATAGGTGAATTGAATAAACTAAACTGGCCGTAGTGTATGAGTATGTGTGTGAATGTGAGAGTGTATGGGTGTTTCCCAGTACTGGATTGCGGCTGGAAGGGCATCCGCTGCATAAAACATATGCTGGAATAGTTGGTGGTTCATTCCGCTGTGGTGACCCTTCATAAATTAGAGACTAAGCTGAAGGAAAATGAATGAATGAATGAATTTCTGGACGGTGATCTTAATTTGTTTGTTAGATTAGTTCCAGTTTTGGCTTTGGCACTGACTAATCTGCACAAATATATTATGGCATAGCATCCTATAGAAAATCTCACTTTAAAAGAGAGATCTGTGAGGGCTGTACTCATTTATGCACTGTGTATATGTATGAGAGTAGAGAATATGTAAGAAGTAAAAGTCTCTCTCTCTCTCTATTCTCTTGTTTTGTGTGCGCAGATTCTTCTACCAGAAACAGCCTCTGGGTTTTCTGAGTCCGAGCAACACAATGAAACTTTCCCTCTTCCACTGCTGAACATCTGCACACATGCACTATAAATCTAAAAATACATGCGAAAAGACCCCAGCAGTCAGTAACAAAAACCTCCACACATTCCTGCATTTGTGTGTGTGTGTGTGTTCGTGGAGAAAATAAACGCTGCGTTTTGTGTTTACTGACGAGGAATCTGGAGCACAAATGCATCTTGGGAAACGTCTGTCCAGTGGCAACTAATCAAATTACCCAGCATCTGTCTTCCATCAGATTCCCAAAGCGCTGCTCAATATTTCACGTTCCTTGGTTGAAAAAGAGAGAGATTTAGAGGAAGTCTGAGCCGGACACACTAAACTGGATTCACAAACTACCCAAAATGTCCAAAAATGCATCTGACTGATGATGGATGTCCGTGTGTGTGTGTGTGTGTGTGTGTGTGTGTGAAAGAGAGAGAGAGAGATGTGTGTATGTGCACATACAGATGAAGTCAAAATTATTCGTCCTCCTGTGAATTTTTTTCTAATATTTCCCAAATGATGTTTAACAGAGCAAGGAATTTTTCACAGTATTTCCTATAATATTTTTTCTTCTGGAGAAAGTCTTATTTGTTTTATTTCGGCTAGAATAAAAGCAGTTTTAAAAAAATTTAAAACCATTTTAAGGTCAATATTATTAGCCCCCTTAAGCAATATTTGTTTTCGATTGTCTACAGATTGTCTACCAAAAATGTCCCCACAAGTATAGCAAGTAAGTTTTGACCTCATGAGGACCTTGTTTTGGTCCCCATGAGAAAAACGGCTCATAAATCACCAGTGATGGGAATAAATGCACTATAAATAAACAGCGTTACTAACGGGGAATAAGTTACTGTTTCCCCCCTTACAATGCCGTTACCGTTTCTGACAATAACATGCGCATTACTGTAATTAAGAACACTGAAGCGGTTTTCATGCAAGCAGCGTCTCTCTCAGCCATAGGACCTCTCTTTCTCTGCAGTGTGTGTGTTTAGCGGCTGGGGTGGGACACATAACCAGCCAGTGATGATGATTGGTGTGTCTGTGAACGTGCTGTAACTGAGAACGTGATGATTGGCTTAGATAGAGTACATTTCCAGAAGCAGTATAGTGTGGGTTCACACACACACAAGGGGTTGAACGACTTTAGATTTTTGGAAGTTGACTTTTATGTTATCAAAGTCGAGTTGATGTCGACTAGTTGCTGGTGACGTCATCAATAAAACACAAGATGCAAATGTTTTGCAGCATGCCACAATTTGTGACTTATTTGCAGGAAATATATACACATGCTGTTTCACAGCTCATAACACGTTGCAAAAACAACGCAACATTGCCAATGACTAATCGTAGTGCAAAACAAATGCACTGTCAACACTTTCGTTATGTTAATAATGCAACATTAGCACCCGGACTAATTCTACTGCTGAATAAATGCAGTCAACAACACATTGATCACTGCAGATTCTAGTAAGAATGTAACAATAACAGATATTTTAGTGCAGAAGTAATGCATACGTCGTCAGCACACAGGTTCATGTGAAGTCTTATTACACTGTCAGAAACTTGCTCAGACGCATACTTTACCGATATGATAGAGCGCGCTAGAAACCTGCTCAAAATCCTGGTCAAGTCGGCCGTTTTTTGCGGTTACTGCTCATCGTGGTTATCAGACGTCTCCTTGCTGCACATCTTCACCGCGTTCACCGGGGATGATGTTTACACACGCTGTGAAGTTTGTCACACCTCACCGCACTTCACGATTTCTGCACGCTTCACGGTTCATTCACTACATATGTCCGCGTCTACGCTTCGCAAAAGACAACAGCCAATAACATTACTTTTCCAGGGTTGTGTAAACGTGATTGGCTAGCATGCTCTAGGGTATTTGCATGGAGCGATCTAACTGGCATGTGTTTGACGATTTAAAGTTCACTCAAAGTTCACGTGAATCTTTGACGCTGACATAAGAAAAATAACATTTAAAAAATTACCTTAAAAAAATCTGAGGGCAGTTTCATTCAGTGAACCACCTTAGTGTGTAAAGCTGCCATATAGTTCAGGTCAAACCACGTGATCTGCGCAGCGCGACTAGTCGATGTCAATCAAAAAGCGTCACGGCAGAGCATTAAAGTCGAAAGTCGATTAGTCGACTAGTCAGTGCAATCCTTAACACACGCACAGTCAGTTGCACACACCAACGAGCACTACTTTTCTTTCGTCGAGGTGAAAGGCAAGAATGCTTATGTATCGTGTAACTTATGCCCAGGAAAAAAAAAAGAGTCTCTCTGCATCTGTGACAAGTAATTCTAATCTAACGAAGCACCTCACGTCGTCACATGCCGCCACAACATTAGTGGCTACGCAGGTGATAACGTGAGCTCTGCTACCAAAGGAGGAAATAAGCAAATAAAACTTCATTTTTCTCCACCACAAACATTTATTACTCAGACAGAATTAAACAAAATAATATCTAGATATATAGTTGAGGACATGCTGCCGTCGTCTCTCACATTGTCCCACAACAACATTCAAATAGTGTAGATTAGTGTACAATGTTTTATATTTATTTTATAGTCATTTGACCAATTAGATTTTTTTAAAGTAACGCAATAGTTACTTTCCCTGGTAATTAGTTACTTTTAGAATTATTTAACTCAGTTGCTATTTATGAGAAGTAACTAGTAACTATAACTAATTACTCTTTTAAAGGAACGTGCCCAACACTGTAAATCACACAGAATGAAGTATATAGAAAATGTAAAACTGCAGATTGTTACCTGCGAGGGTTGGGTTTAGGAGTGGGGGGATAAAATATACATTTGTACAGTATAAAAATCATTATGTCTATGGGAAGTCCCCATAAAGATAGCTGTACAAGTATGTGTGTGTGTTTTATTCAGTAATCGTATTTCTCTAAGTAGCCTTGGGCGCAGAGGTGCAGATAGCAGCCTGTAAATCATCAGTGTAACTTGCACACATGCACGCATACACGCACACAAGCACACACGCACACGCACACACACACATCTCTCCATTCAGACAACAGAAGAGAATGACACGCCTATTAGAGGCTTTATGTAGCCCTGAGGCTCACCCACGGCCATGAGAGAGACAGACGGATCACACGAGAAACAGAAATGTGTGTGTGTGTGTGTTTGTCGACTGTGTGTTTGTGTATGTAGTTGTGTGATCAATAATCCCTCCGTTTTCAGTTTATTCAAGAGCTTTGCTTCACTATATAATGACCTGCCTCATTAATTTATGCACATGCATCTGGTTTTATTTGAAGCAAATATTTTTCCATTCGGTCAATTTTGGCTCTAAGCTATGAGTGTATGCTGGTGACAACAAGAACAATAATGTGGAAACTATTTATATTCAACTGCTAAATAAAGTTGACAATTCTGAAACAGAAAATCTGAAAATATTATTTGTAAAACATTCTTTAGTTGTGTGGTTTTTTTTTTTTTTATCTTAAGCAAATGTGTGAAACTGGGAACTGCGATTCGTGATTGAGTGATTCGTGTAAATGAACTGGGTCAAACTAATGAATCATCTATTGATTCGATTGATTTATTTAGTCTGATTAGTGCTCGGTCATTATGGGTTTCTTTTTCTTTTTTCATGATTCTGCTAGGTATTTTATTTATATCATTGTTATTTTGCCATTGACTTTTTAATATTTTTCTAATTATCGAATGAGGAATTTAAATGAACTGGGTTAAACAAATGCAGTGTTGGGCACGTTCCTTTAAAAGAGTAATTAGTTATAGTTACTAGTTACTTCTCATAAATAGTAACTGAGTCACATAATTATAAAAGTAACTAATTACCAGGGAAAGTAACTATTGCGTTACTTTAAAAAAATCTAATTTGTCTTTATATAACTATAAAATAAATGTAAAACATTGTACACTAATCTACACTATTTGAATGTTGTTGTGGGACAATGTGAGAGACGACGGCAGCATGTCCTCAACTATATATCTAGATATTATTTTGTTTAATTCTGTCTGAGTAATAAGTGTTTGTGGTGGAGAAAAATGAAGTTTTATTTGGCTTCGTCTCCTCCTTTGGTAGCAGAGCTCACGTTATCACCTGCGTAGCCACTAATGTTGTGGCGGCATGTGACGACGTGAGGTGCTTCATTAGATTAGAATTAAGGCTGATTTATACTTCTGCGTCAAACGCACGCGTATGCTCCGGCGCAGCCTACGCGTGGTCGCATTGCCCTCGCCGTGGCCATCGGTGACGCTGATGCGCACCTCTCAAAAAATGTAACTATACGTCGCAACGACGTCCAGAAAAAAAAAAAAACACCAGCGAAGAAACTCGACACAGAGGAACATAAACACCTACTGCCTGCTAGCGTTTCGGAAGTGTTATTGCAGAGCAACACAAACAGCGCGCAGAAGTATAAATGCACGGCTACGTGCATTGCATGCGCCGTGGGTCAAGCCGATCACTCGACAGAGAAGTATAAACCAGGCTTTACTTGTCACCAATGCAGAGAGACTCTTTATTCCTGGCCATAAGTTACACGATACATAAACATTCTTGCTTTTCACCTCAACGAGGGAAAAATAGTGCTTATATTTCCAGTTTGCAAATGCTGCCTTTGAACTTGTTGGATTTGCCATCGTTCTGACTCCTGGTCGTTGGTGTGTGCCACTGGATGTGCGTGTGCTTGTGTGAACACCCGAACTACTCTGCCTCTGATGGGCAAACGATGGAAATGTACTCTGTCTAAGCCAATCATTACATTCTCAGTTACACCACGTTCACAGACACACCAATCATCATCACTGGTTGGTTATGTGTCCCACCCCAGCCTTGAACACACACACACACACACCGCAGAGAAAGAGAGGTCCTTTGGCTGAGAGAGACGCTGCTTGCATGAAAACCGCTTCAGTGTTTTCAATTATAGTAACATGCATTAAATTGTCAGTAACGGTAACAGCGTTGTAACGGGGGAAACAGTAACTCAAGTGATTACTCATTACTGAAAAAAGTATCGCCGTTAGTAATGCCGTTTATTTATAGTGACATTAATCCCATCACTGCAAATGAATTATCTATTAGTTTGATTGATCGATTCATCTCATGTCTTTGTAATTTAGTTTTTACGTCTTTGTAATTTCATTAACTAGAAGTATGGACCCCAATATTCACAGAATAAATTAAAACAAACTTTAGAAAACAACGTATACATTGTGTATTCAAAATCAATACATTCCTCTTAAATTCCTCTAAATTGATTTATTAAGTTTTAATACTTTAAGACCCCTCAGACACTGATTGTAGATTCTATTAAAATCATATCTGACTCTAATGTTAAGAGAAGATTGTTTTGAATATTCATTGATAAATAAATAACTTCCATCCCAATCCAGGCTAAAAAAAAGAAGAAAAAAGCATTGTGGGGTAAACCAAGAGCAAATAATGCTGTGAAATGGAAAAACCACTGACCAAACTTTGATTCTTGCCCAAAATGATAATAGAATAAACCAGAAAAATACAACGAGCTGCTGTCTATATATTTTTTGTATATATTTTTATTTTTTAGTAGGGTTTTTAGGTGAAAAACTACCAACCAAAAAAACAAAACAAAAACAAAAGTGTGATATGTTTGTTTTCCCAATATTTGACCATTTTTTTCCTGTTAAAATTTTCTTTTTTTCGGAGCCATTAAAAACTATCACACATGTTTTTTCCCCGAAATTAACAGAGGACTACTAAATGTTGTTCAGTGTAACAAAAAAGATCTTGCCATGCATATTTAGAATCATTTGATGACATATTCATTCATTCATTCATTCATTTTCTTTTCGGCTTAGTCCCTTTATTAATCTGGGGTCACCACAGCGGAATGAACCGCCAACTTATCCAGCATATGTTTTATGCAGCAGATGCCCTTCCAGCTGCAACCCATCACTGGGAAACACCCATACATTCTCATTCACACACATACACTACGGCCAATTTTAGCTTACTTATATGTGTACTTACAATTCACCTATACCGCATGTCTTTGGACTTGTGGGGGAAACCGCAGCACCCGGAGGAAACTCACGCCAACACGGGGAGAACATGCAAACTCCACACAGAAAAGCCAACTGACGCAGTCGAGGCTCGAACCAGCGACCTTCTTGCTGTGAGGTGACATCGCTACCCACTGCGCCACCCCGCCACTATTTGATGACATATTAAAATACTCTATTTAAAGATCACAGAAAATTACACATTAGTTATCTGTATAGTGTGCCAATATTCATTAAACCACTAGGTTTTACCCATTTGAGTCAATTAAAATATAATAAAATTCAGTATGATCACTTATTCTATTTTAAAAAGTACTGGTTAAAATTTTTGTTTTAATTCATAAATATATCTGTTATTACTGAATGATGGCGGAAACATTATTTCTCTTAAATTCACTCACTTTTTTAACTTATTTATTTTCTTCAAAAAAGTTATTTGAAACAGTAAAGTTACCACTTAATTAGTCCCGGCTGGGTCAGTTGGCATTTCTGTGTGGAGTTTGCATGTTCTCCTCGTGTTGGCGTGGGTTTGCTCCGGGTGCTCCGGTTTCCCCCACAGTCCAAACACATGCACTACAGGTGAATTGGGTAAGCTAAATGTTCCGTAGTGTATGAGTGTGTGTATAGTTGGCGGTTCATTCCAATGTCTGAAATAGAGACTAAGGAAAATGAATGAATGATACAAATTATATATAAATTTAAATCTAAGTCTATGCAAAAAAGTATTGTATAGTTTTGTTTTTGTATGTGTTTTTATTACATATAGCTAATAAATGTATATATATGGAGAGAGAATTGTTTCGTAATTCCAAACAAATATAATACGATCCACAAATAAATGTGAAGCGATTGACAAATACCAAGTATATTCACAAATAAATACAATGAGATCCACAAATAAATCTTAGAGTTCCACAAAAAGTAAAATTAGACTTGCAAATAAAAAACATACTCACACATATATTTTTTTATTCTAAAAAACACAATTTTGTCTGACATTTATATGTGAATTGCGTCCTGTGCATTTGTAGATTAGTGTGCATTTGTGGGTAGCTCTCTGTGCATTTGTAGATCGCTGTGGGTATTTGTGGGTAGCTCTCTGTGCATTTGTGGATTTTGAAACATTTCTAACGTCAAGACCAACACTAATCCACTAATAGATGGACTCCACCCACCTTCTACTTAAACCAATCAGATACCGGCAACATGGTGCTGACCAATCGTTGCTCGTTCTCGCTCCAACCAATCACGCTTTGCCTTACAATCAGGGCGGGACCAGCCGTAATTAACCAGTCTCGTATTATATTTGTTTGGAATTACGAAACAATTCTCTCTCCATATATATAATACACACATATGTTATGTCAAAGCAAACTTTTACTTTGTATGCAATTAATCTTTGCCCAACACTAATTAATATACAACTGTTTTTATGCGCACCTTCCAGCCAATCAGAATCGAGTATTCGGATAGCCCATGGTATAGTTATATGTAACCTAAAGCTCAAAATAATGTGAAATATTTGTAATAATAAACTATAAATGTGTGTGTTTTTGAGACACTATAATGCCATAGGTGGAGATTCAAACAAATAAGAAATGCTTAAATTTCTCACTGATTTCAGACACGATGTTATGATCTTCATCACCAAATTTACTTCTGTAATGTATGACAGAACAAAAAAAAAAAGTCATTTCACAGGTGGAAAAAGTTTAGATGACAGATTACAAACATTTTTTTTGTTCCTCAGAATAATGTGCACTGATAAATCATTCACAAAAACAAAAACAAAAAAAATGAAGCAAGAAAATGTTTTTATATTTGCATTTTTCTTCGTTTAGTGCTGCTTGCATTCACGTTGAGTTAAAAATGTTATTTCTTTTAAAGATTAAATCAGTATGTGTGCCCAAATTTAGTTTGGAAATGCGTGTGTGTGTGTGTGTGTGTGTGTGTGTGTGTGTGTGTGTGTGTGTG
>CAIGQV010019088.1:9317810-9329306 GCA_903798115.1 Danio jaintianensis
TGTGTGTGTGTGTGTGTGTGTGTGTGTGTGTGTGTGTGTGTGTGTGTCTAGGTTTCACTGTCTTTGTTCTTTCAAATCCTGACATGACGTTCAGCCCAAGGCGGCAGATCCAAGTCTGAGAAATTCCTAAGCCAAGCAATACACACACACACACACACACACACACACACACACACACACAGGCGTGCATACACAAACACACACACATGCATGCACGCACAAAGACAACTGCATTCATAACTAGTCAAGGTAAAACAGAAATCTCAACGTAAGCACTTCCATAATGCAGGAGCCTGTACTTTACACAATCCATTTTGCCCTCGAAAAAACAAAAGCAAAGGAAACCCATAATTGGAAAAGAAAGGTGGAGGTGCCCGATGCTTTGAAGTTATTCTATAACAAAACAGAGGATGGAAATGGAGGAAGGTCCTCATTAACGAAGCTCTGTTCTCAAACTCAGACAACTGTGCAGAAATCAGACACTCGGACAAAAGAAGAATCTCTTTATGGACAAATTTGACTCACATGTAAGGTACATATTAATACCTAAAAAGTAAAAATGTGTACGATATTGGACAAAGCTGACATTGCGATATTTAGTTTTTCTGCAATATACTGTATGTTAATACACATACAGCTCTTAAAGGATACAAATACCTGGAAGGGAGATCATATGGGAAAACTAGGTTGTTGTTGGAAGTGGTTTTAGTGAGGCCAGCAAGGGCGCTCAACCTGCGGTCTGTGTAAGTCCTAATGCCCCAGTAAAGTGAAGGGGACACTATACTGTCAGTGAGCGCCGTCTTTCAGATGAGACGTTAAACAGAGGTCCTGACTCTCTGTGGTCATTAAAAATCCCATGGCACTTCTCGTAAACAGTAGGGGTAATACCCCCGGTGTCCTGGCCAAAAATTTCCTCCATCGGCCCTTACCCATCATGGCCTCCGAATCATCCCCATCCACCGAATTGGCTCTATCACTGTCTCTCTACTCCATCTATAGCTGGTTTGTGGTGTGCGCACTGGCACGGTTGTCCTGTGGCTGCCGTCACATCATCCAAGTGGATGCTGCACACTGGTGGTGGAGTGGGGAGACCCCCCTGTCATGATTGTGAAGCGCTTTGGGTGTATGGACAATAAATGCACTATATAAATACACATTACTTACTTACAAATTTCAACTTTCAATAATGTTTTCAAAATGTTTGTACTGTATATGTTGAACTTGACTGTGTAAATATTGCACAATAAGAGTAATTGGCCTCAGTCATAATTAGAAAACAAGCACATTGCTCATAAATGGAGTTTAGAAGTAAATTGTGAGATACATTGTATTTTTGGGTAAACTGTTAAAAGTTTTAGTGGACATTTTTTAATAGTTCAGCGCATACACTGCAGCCATTGCCACCTAATTTAAAGTATTTCTACTCAAGACACCCTTTTCTTTACACACAGCACAAATCTCTTGTGTTGTCCTCCTTATATGGATAATTTCCAATATGCAAAATATGGAAAATCTAATATATCAAGTCTAATTAAAACAACTGAATGAGGATATATACGTTTAATCAATAACATTTATCTTGATGATCAAAATTGCTTTTATTTATTTTAATTAGTGCTAAAACGCTTGCTAAAATTGGCCTTTATGAGGCAACATTCATCTAAACTCTAAAGAGGTTGTGCATGAAAATCCCAGTAGATCAGCAGTTTCTGAAATACTCAGACCAGCCCGTCTGGCACCAACAACTATGCCAGGTTCAAAGTCACTTAAATCACCTTTCTTCCCCATTCTGATGCTCGGTTTGAACTGCAGCAGATCGTCTTGACCTTGTCTACATGCCTAAATGCATTGAGTTGCTGCCATGTGATTGGCTGATTAGAAATTTGAGTTAACTAGCAGTTGGACAGGTGGACCAAATAAAGTGGCCGGTGAGTGTATATTTACACTGAGAACTGAGGAAACACTGAGGAAAAATGTAATTTTTGTTTTGTTCTGCAATCTACTGATAACGTTACAATTACTGACAATACAATACCAACTTTTAACTACAGAAGAATTATGCTGCGTAAAACATGTGCTGGAATTGTTGGCGGTTCATTTCTCTGTGGAGACCCCTGTTAAATATGGGACTAAGCCGAAGGAAAATGAATGAATGCATGGTTTTAAGATACTTTATGTGATCTTATAATTGCCCCTTGGGGACAAGAAAAAAGCTTAGAATTTTGTAATTATTTGTGAAATTACCAGCAGTTTCCGAGCGGAAATTGTTTCTACACCAATTTTCTTTCACTACGTTTGTTTCTCATTTTAAAGTAGTGGGAAGTTTGACTGAGGTTTGACCAGAAACCATCATTTTGACTCATTTTCAACAGCTGAACATACTGAACTAGTAATCCGTGACTGCTATATTTCAGTATATGTATGCTAATCGTCTCTAAAGAGCTGCCAGCGATGATCTTTGGCAGGCTTTTTAAAACATGTGGATAGCAATCACACTTATTAATCATTACTCGCTTGAATCATTATGATTAATTAAAAGTGTCACTTTCTTCTTCTGTACGCCTGGAGGAAAACCTCTGAACAACCTGAACTTGTGCGAACCTGGAGAAAGAAGAAAATCTGAGCGATTTGACGTATTTGTAATTTAAAAACACTCGTCTTTATCATTAAAGCAGGCCGACTCGATGACAGGCATGCAAACCTTTTTCAGCTGGGAAATTACATGAGAATCATAATTTTTTTCAAAAGAAAGCCTTTATATATTCTCCTAAATGTGCTGTCCATATTATATTCATAAAGCGCATTGGTTCTTTTTGTGGTTCTCTGCTTTTTTTTGTCAGGATGTTACAATTAATCTGTATTAAAATCAAATGTGTTCCCCTAAAAATATTTATAATCAACAACCAAAACGTGTTTAGTTAGTTGAGAGCATCGCCTCAGGAGTGGTTACATATTATCTTGGACGCACATTGACTTTAGATGTTCGGTACTCAGATAAAAGTTCACTCACTCAGTTAGCTTCAGCTTAGTCTCTGATTTAAAAGGGGTCGCCTCAGCGGAATGAACCACCAATTACTCTGGCACATATTTTATTCAGTGGATTCAGCTGCAGTCCAGCACTGAGAATACACTAACTTCCAGTGCTGGGAAACCCCCATACAGTTTCTCATTCAAACACACTTATGCATCTTTTGTTTTGCTATACAATAAATAAGTTGATAATCTACTTTTAACAACCCCGATCAAATTCAGAACTGACATTCAATGCTAGTTAATACCACCCAAAAAACATTCTGAATTAAAAAACATTACATTAACATTACATTTAGTCATTTTCGCTTTTGTCCAAAGCGACTTACAATTGAGGAGGCATTCAGCGATTCAACAAGAATAGACAATACACACAAGAAGTGCGAATTATACAAAGCAACTTGTTTGTGCTTAGAGAATTTAGTGCTAGAGTAAGAGTGCTTTTTTTTTTGAGAGTGAGGCAGAGAGAAAGTGCTTCTACGAGTGGTCTTGGTTTTATTCACCAGGGTTAAGGTGCCCTCGGAAGAGATGGGTTTTTAGGTGTCGTTTGAAGGATACCAGTGAATCTGCAGTCCTTGTTGGACTGGGAAGATCATTCCACCAGCGGGGAACATTAAATGAAAAGGTTTTGGAAAGTGACTTACGGCCTCTCTGCAATGGCACCACAAGGCGATGCTCACTCCTATTTTACTAGGTGAACTAATAGATCCTTTAACAAAATCTAACCCAAGTGCACAACACTTCATTCATTAATTTTCCTTCGGTTTAGTCTCTGGTTTGTCAGAGGTCACCACAGCGAAATGAACGGCCAACTATTCTAGCATATGTTTTACACAGCGGATGCTCTTCCAGCCGCAACCTGTTTCTGGGAAATGCACAACACTTACGCTTTAGAAAATAATTCCAACCGGCTAATAACTTAAATGCAAAGCACTTATCCTTAAGAAAGTTCTTTCAAATGCAAAAACACTTTCACTTAAGCAATAATACTATACGATTAGTAGCTATAAATGCAAACTTTCCAATGCAAAACAATTTCTCCTAAGCAAAAATACTTCAAGACTAGTAAACTATCAATGCAAAACACTTTCACTTAAGAATTAATAAAAATCGACTAGTAATATTTAAATGTAAACCTTTAAATGCAAACCACTTTCACCTAAGAAATAATACTTTACGATTAGTAATCTATAATGTAAACCTTTCGATGCAAAATATTAAGTGATTGACGAAATTATATTCCCGACAAGCAAAAAATTAATCCAAGCAAAACAATCATGCGCTTAGTATAGATAACACTCACGAGATATATACCGCCCTCCTTCACTGAATGCTGAGGTCGCTCCAAGTCGTTCCAAAAACATACAATATAAACGGTGTAGCTTGGTTCATGAAAAAATATGACCTGGTTCTTTTAGCAAATCGAAATAATACAGCATGGCCAGTGTAGTTTGACTCCTGAACAAACGACTCCTATGAGCCGGTTCTTTTTAGAGAATTAAAAACATACAGAATGATCAGTGTAGTTTGATTCCCAAACAAATGAGTCTTATGAGCTGGTTCTTTTTAGTGTATCAAAAAAAACAAAAAAACATACAGAATGGCTAGTGTAGTTTGATTCCCGAACAAATGACTCCTACTATCATGAGATGGTTCTTTTTACTGAATCAAAACTTTGATTCCGAAATAAATGAATCTTATGAGCTGATTCTTTTTAGTGCAGCTTAAAATTTACAACACAACCTTAATGAATGACTCATCAATCAAAAACATACAGAATGACCAATGTAGTGTGGTTCATGAACAAATAACTCCTATAGAACTGTTCTTATAAGTGAATCAAATACATACAGGGCTCTATTTTAACAATCTAGGCAGAAAGTCTAAAGTGCATGGTGCAAGGGATGGAAAAACGCTCTGTGCACCAGGCGCATGGTCTAAAAGGGTTGTGCTTATTCTCTTAATGAGTTATGGGTGTGTTTTGACTCATCAGAGTCTCATCTCCCATTCCCTTTAAGAGTCAGTTGCGTCATGCCATGGCGGATTCGCTATTCATATAGACTTTCTAAGTGAAAAGTGTTAAAGACTATCTACAGAATAAGCATCTTCCATTCGGCTTCTTCCTTTCGACCCTGGATTTGGGAAACGATGGTGCACGCACTCCACTGAAGACATCCATTACATTTTTAATTTCATAGTTTCATTTGTTAAGCGCAAAGATTTGTTTCAAAACTATTTCTAAATTCAGTTCTAATTTCCAGCAAACAAATAAATGAACAATAAAAACAAAGTGTGGTCAAAAAACTGAGTTATATCCAAAAACACATACTATTCCTATGCCCAGTATGGTTATGCATACGTCTCTAAAACTCGACAGATGAACAAATCTAAACAATAATAAAAACAAATATAAATATGCATATAATAAATACTACTAACAATAATAGCATTAAACAAATGTATAAACTGGTTACAACAGAGTCGGAGTCCCCCAAAGCCCCCTGAGGTGAGGAAGGCATGAGAGGAGGTAACGTTTTTTTATATTTATGTAGACAATAATATATATATATTCTTTCCATTTTAATCAGTTTATTTTTCATATTTAAATATATTTGTGTATTGCACATCCCTGTGTGTGTATTAAGCAAAGTATATGTGCGTTTTGGACATGCATAGACACATAACAATAAAATGCTGTTTAAATAAAAAATAAAAACTTTGCACCATAGCAGCTTTTAGTTGGTCAATGGTGCAGTCTATTTCAGTTGCCTCAAAATAGCAACTCGCCAACAACGCACCTCCTTTTCAGACCCTAACGCCCATTAGTGCACAAAAGAGCGCAAATCCATTTGCTATTTAAACTATGTGGCGCAAAACCTGACAATGATACCCACACCAGGCTGAAACTATCAAAAAATGTATTGTGGTGTATGATGGGACCCATAGAATGGCAAGTCTAGTTTGATTCCCAGACAAGCTCATTCATTCATTCATTTTCCCTCACCTTAGTCCCTTTACATCAGGGGTCGCCACAGCAGAATGAACCGCCAACTTATCCAGCATATGTTTTACTCAGCGCATGCCCTACTAGCTGCAACCCAGCACTGGGAAGCATCCATACACACTCATTTACACACTCATACACTACGGCCAAATTAGTTTATTCAATTCACCTATAGCGCATGTGTTTGGACTGTGGGGGAAACCGGAGCACCCGGAGGAAACCCATGCCAACACGAGGAGAACGTGCAAACGCACACAGAAATGCCAATTGACCCAGCTGGGACTCGAACCAGCGACCTTCTTGCTGTGAGGCGACAGTGCTAACTACTGAGCCACCGTGTCGCCGTAACGAGCAACTCTTTTTAGTGAATCAAAAAACATATAGCACAACCTGCATGTAACCTGATTCCTGAACTCTTATGTGCTGATTCTTTTTACTGAATCAAATACCATACAGAACAACCAGAGTCTAATTTCTGAATAAATGCCTACTGTACGTTTATAGTATAAGATTGTCCATCCAAATAGCCATACTGACATTTTCACTACATTTTTACTATAAAGACATTTTCAATTCATTTAGAACCAGGGTGCGAATTACAGGAGGGTTTGGGTGGGTCTGACCCCCCTAATTAACGCTTGATCCCCCCTGAAGAACATCAAAACAAGATGTATGGGGGGTCAGCTCTTTAATAGTTAAGAAACAGTTTGCTCTGATCTGTATCTTAAATAATATTACTAATTAAAATAATAGATAATGCAAATATACATTTGACCACCCCTATAATGGTTCATACCATTGTGAATGCGTGTTTGTGGCAAAAAATATTAATTTAGCAAATCTAGAGCACCAACAGACAGCGTAAGTGTTCACAAAACATGTTTCTTGCAAAATAGGGGTTTGTACTGTAGGTGTTCATAAAATTAGATACATAGTTTGTATTTTTATATACACTTGCTCGCGCATGGATGTTAAACAGTAAAATAAAAAATATGTCTATTAATAGTTGCAGGAATGCAAAGCGGTCACCGTTTATTTAATATCACAAATATCATTTAAAACCACTCAAGATCCCTCAAAACACTGAAAACAAAAGTTTGATTAATAAATTAGATGTAATTGAATCAAATATATAACTTTGGTTCACTGAGGCATATTTGATCAGTTGATCAGACCAAGTGGACGAGCTCTCATGTATGTTTGTATGTATGTATGTACAGTGCTCAGCATATATGAGGTCCCCCCACAAATCTCTCAATTAATTATATATTTTCTATAGGATCCTTTACAATAATATATTTGTGCATATACATTAGTTTAGTCAGTACTGAAGCCAAATCTGGAGCTAATCTAACAAAATAACTTACGATAATGGTTCAAAAATTAGTAGCTCAAATTTATGTTAGGGAAAAATATTAAATAAATTTGTCAAAAACAGCAAAAATCAAGAGAAACAAAAAATATATAAAATTTTGTTGAAATGTTGTAGTTTGTAATTTTTTTTTTTTCAATATTTTACATGAATTTAATTGTATTATCTTTCCGTTTCTAAAGATGTTCTGTGACTTAGTTTATTTTTCATATTTAAAGATATTTGTAACTGCTGTACATCCCTGTGTGTGTATTAAGCAAAGTGTATGTGCATTTTGGACTCGCATAGCCACAAAACACTAACATGCTCTTTAAATAAAAAATAAAAACTTTGCACCAGGGCGACACAGTGGCTCAGTGGTTAGCACTGTCGCCTCACAGCAAGAAGGTCACCGGTTTGAGTCCCAGCTGGGTCAGTTGGCATTTCTGTGTGGAGTTTGCATGTTCTGTCCGTGTTGGTGTGGGTTTCTTCTGGGTGCTCCGGTTTCCCCCACAAGTCCAAACACATGCGCTATAGGTGAATTGAGTAAACTAAATTGACCAGAGTGTATGTGTGTGAATGAGTGTGTATGGATGTTTCCCAGTACTGGGTTGCAGCTGGAAGGGCATCCGCTGTGTAAAACATATGCTGGATAAGTTGGCGGTTCATTCCGCTGTGGCAACCCCTGATGGATAAAGGGACTAAGCCGAAGGAAAATTAATGATAGAACTTTGCACCATAGCAGCTTTTAGTTGGTCAATGGTGCAGTCTATTTCAGTTGCTTCAAAATAGCACCAACAAAGCACCTTAACGCACCTCCTTTTCAGACCCTCACGCCCATTAGTGCACAAAAGCCGGCAGCTAGCTCTCTGCAACTCTCACATGGTCGCTCACTGAAGCTAAGCAGGACTGCGCCCGGTCAGTACCTGGATGGGAGACCACATGGGAAAGCTAGGTTGCTGCCGGAAGTGGTGTTAGTGAGGCCAACAGGGGGCGCTCAACCTGCGGTCTGTGTGGGTCCTAATGCCCCAGTATATTGATGGGGACTCTATACTGCTCATTGAGCGCTGTCTTTCGAATGAGACGTCAAACCGAGGTCCTGACTCTCTGTGGTCGTTAAAAATCCCAGGATGTCCTTCGAAAAAGAGTAAGGGTTTAACCCCGGCATCCTGGCCAAATCTGCCCCCTGTCCATCTGGCCTCCTAACCATCCCCATATGATAATTGGCTTCATCACTCTGTCTCCTCTCCACCAATCAGCTGATGTGTGGTGTGTGGTCTGGCGCAATATGGCTGCCGTCGCGTCATCCAGGTGGATGCTGCACACTGGTGGTGGATGAGGAGATCCCCCCATTATGTAAAGCGCTTTGAGTGTCTAGAAAAGCGCTATATAAATGTAAGAAATTATTATTATTAAAAGAGCGCAAATCCATTTGCTATTTAAACTATGTGGCGCAAAACCTGAAAATACATTAGTTTAGTCAGTACTGAAGCCAAATCTGAAGCTAATCTAACAAAATAACTTACAATAATGGTTCAAAAATGAGTAGCTCAAATTTATGTTAGGGAAAAATATTAAATAAAATTTTCAAAAATAGCAAAAATCAAGAGAAACAAAAAATATATAAATTTTGGTGAAATATTTTAGTTTGTAATTTTTGTTTGCAATATTTTACATGAATTTAAATGTATTATCTTTCCATTTCTAAAGATGTTCGGTGACTAAAATATTATTTTAATAAATACATCTGTTTAATAAATCTGTTTTGTTTAAATGCACCAAAATACATTGCCTATATTCACTGAGAAATGGAGAAAAATATTCATTTTCAAAATGGGGTGTACTCAATTATGCTGAGCACTGTATATATATATAAACTATTAATTGACATAAATGGTACTACATTGTGATATTGTTATCAGGATATGACATTTTTATAATATTTATAATATAAAATACAGATCTGAACAAACCCCTGACTCTAAATATGAAACTTCTACATGCCAAACAACTTTAGATTTGTATGTAAGGAGAGACGGACCGACATAAAGAGACTTGAGATTTTACTCTGAAGAGCATCATAGCAACCCCTTAGCAACCCCCAACAACACCTTACAAAACTGCATAGCAACAAGATAAAAAAAACACACCAAATAAACTCTCCCTGGTAACCCAATTAGCAACACCCTAGCAACTACATAGCAGCAATCTAAAAGAAAGTACACAGAAAAACAGCTCCCTGGCAACCACAACAACATATTAGGAACTGCAAAGCAACAAGGTAAATTTACATAGATTCCCAGAGCAACCACAAAGCAACGCCTAGCAACTGTCTGCAATACCCTAGCAACTGCATAGCAACAATCTAACACCACACAGAAAGCAACTCCTAGCAACCAACAACAACACTAGCAACTACATAATCTAAAAACCATACAAAACACCTTAGAAACTACAAAGCAACTCCATAGAAACAAAAAAACAAACACAAAAGAATACCTAGCAACTACAAAGAAGCTTATTGGCAATAGGCAATGAGTTTTGCATAAAAAGTTAGATTTTACCAATAAAATTGTCCCAAGTTCTTTACATAAAAATCAGTCTGCAATCTAGAAAGTGTTGTTTTTTTAATGTTTCATTGCAAGCTGATCACACATTGTCAGTAAAAAAGCTGTTAAGTGAAGTTTCACAAACTAATTTCCAACAATTTCCTAAGAGAAGCACGTGATTTAATTGATCACAGCTGGACTCTCATCCTTAATCATTAGTAAGCTAATCAGATGAGTCCAAACTCACTATAAGTAGCCCATCTAAAACTATTCCCTTATCTTCGTTTTCCGAAGAAACCCCCCATCCACCCCATCTCCCCCCTTTTTTCTCCTCCTTTGCCAGGGGGAGTTCACGAGAACAACCTGATCTCGTACCCCCTTATTGCTTATTGACCAGGCGGGAGCCCTGTACTCAATTATCTCCAAGCTCAGGGTTCTCTCCCGGGACAGCATGCCAAACCTGCTATTATTATCAAACAATATCTAAGTGTGAACTCTTGAAAGAGTATTTATGTAAATGATACTGGTGAGTCTGTTTTTTATTATCTCGAGGTTTCCATAATCCTGGACCAGGCCAAATCCTGAGCAGATGCTGAGGTGGTCATGGAGGAGTGGAGAGTATGAGACTGATTCCTAAAAGACCCCAGTGACAGACGAGTCTCCGCATTGATCTTGTGGGCCAGCCTGTACACCCGCCGGTGACCTACTCACACCTGCAGCTTCTCCACCATGGACGTCCAGCATTCTCCAGCCTCCGGCGCCTAGACTGCAGCTCTGCACAAGAAGTTTGGCCAGAGGACAACTGAGCCTGGTTTCTCTCGAGTTTTTTTTCCTTCATTTGTCACTTGGTGAAGTTTTGTTCCTCGCCACTGGCTTGCTTGGTTTGGGACTTGTGGAGCTGCGCATCGATGGATTTGCTCTTCAGTGTTTGGACATTCAGCAGTGAAAATCAAACCACACTGAACTGAACTAAACTGAACTTCAACTCTGAAAACTGGACTGACACAGTTTCAGTTCACTAGAACTTCTATGTTAAGCTGCTTTGACACAATCTACATTGTAAAAGCACTGTAGAAATAAAGATGAATTGAATTGAATATTGGTGAGTTGTGTTTAATGAGGACGTTGTGTTTGATTTCCTGTAAGTGAATGATTTGTTGGTTCAGAACTAAACACACACTCCTGAAGTTTATGGTCTTTCTGATGAAAAAAAAACAGGTTTTATAGGTTTTAAAGGGGTTTTATGTACTTTTGGACTGCTTCAGACTAGTTAAACCAACTTAGACCAGCATCCTCAGCTCAGTTTCTTTCTTGGTTTAAACCAACACAAAGTCAACGTTTTTTGCACATCTTGCTTCAAAAACTTCCAGCTTTAATAATTTGCGGCACAAACAAATTAATGCTGTTCTAATTACACATTTGTGGTCATTCCAAACATACACGTAAACAGCGAAAATCTGATTACAAGTGCGAGATTATTTTTCTTCTCATTACAACACGAGCAACACGCAATATGAGCAATGGAGAAACCTCCAAGCTACACATTAACACACACACACACA
>CAIGQV010019088.1:9333167-9344661 GCA_903798115.1 Danio jaintianensis
CAATTTAAAAGTGCCACTTGATGAATAAATATGCATAATAATTGCACTGAATAGTAAGCTAGTTTTCATTTTCATATTAAAAATATATTATAGATATATAGAAAAATGACTATTTAAAAGTTACATTTTTATCAAATATATAATCAAAAAGAAAATACAAAGTTATTACAGTCTCGAAACAGTCCATAGAATCATTATCAGAGAGCAGCATTGCATTATGGGAGATAATCAGCACTGACCAGAGGGTAGAACCGACAATCCAAGGATTAAACTCTGCCAGAACCTGACCTTCCTCGCAGCTAAACACACACTTTAACACATGCAGGCGAGCTGCACACATACACACATGCTGTTTGAATCAGTGTGTGTCAGAATTTCCTTCTCTTTTTCCTCATACTCTCTCTTTTGCTTTATCTGTTCTTCCTTTACATATTTTAGATTGTCTTCTCTGTTTGCTTTTAAAATATGCTCCTCCTGTGAATCTCACGAAAGCTATTAAGAACACATATTTCACCACTATAATAATAATAATAATAATAATAATAATAATAGTGAGACAATAAATAAATTGCTGCTTATAAAAATTTTAGAAATTATTTATATGATCATTGAAAACTCACATAATTCCAAAACTAACATTTTTTTTAGATGGCTACCAAATGTTTGCTATAATAAAAAAAAAATTGAATCCAGAAAATATGAAAGCATAATAAAAGCATCCCACATTGTAGCCATTTTTATATATGGCTACATAAATAAGTTATTTGTTGCTTATAAAAAGTTTGGAAATTATTTAAACGATCATTTAAAACTCACATTATTCCAAAACTAAATAATTTTTTTAGATGGCTACCAAAAGTCTGCTAAAATTAAACATTTTTTCATCCAGAAAATATGATAGCATAATAAAAGCATGAGAAACAAAATATATACAGGTGCCATATTGTAAGATATTAAATAAAATACAGATTTTTTTTTTCAATAAAATTACATTTTTGACCAATTGTGGTCATTATTAATTTTGGTTTTGCAGAACGAGCAGCTCAAACATTCTCGCTGACTTTACGTTAAGTCCTTCTCCTCCAAGAAAGTCATAAGGGGTGGGAAAGATATGAGGGTGAAAAATAATAACAGAAAATTCATTTTTGGGTGAAAAAATTCCCACCCCAATCTGCATTACCTTAATGCAAAAAAGAAATCATTCTCATTACTTTAATGCAAAAAAAAACCCCCCTAACATCTAATTTAAATTGCAAAGTATTTATACATCGATGTAGTATTTGCAGTGCTGCCTTTAATTGATGCTGATTTAAATGTGAAAATATTGTATTACTGTAATGAGAATCTAATGAGAATCCCCAGTGAGAATAATAGGAAATATAAAGACTATGAGCTCAAACATTACAGCAATGAGAATTTGAGGGTAAAAAGTGCTTAATGCTAAAAAAAATAATAAAGCAAGTTGTGAAATCTACTTCATTTTCTTCATGCGAAACATGCTTTCTTCAGGGTGAAATGTGACTAGGCTGTGTTTTCACCCATAAACATTTGTCTTTCATTTCACCGCGTGTCCTTTCTTCTCTTCAAATCTGACCAACAGCACCAACTTGACCAACAGAAACACATCCGAAAGCGCCCAGGGCAGTGAGTCCTTCAGAAGACACACACACATATGGGACACGCTTTGACAGATGGATTCCTGCTGTCGGAGAGTAACGTGACCTTATGAAGGATTCAAGCATCATGTATGAGCAGCAGTGGATGAATATTACATAAAGCGTTTGGAAAGCTTTCTAGTTATGAATATGAGGTTGTATGTGGCCATGCGGTTGTCTGTTTTTGTGTGTGTGTGTGTGTGTTTTTTGCATTCTGTATGCAACTCTGTACTTGCATGTTGTGTGTGTGTGTGTGAGGCCAAGGCCTCCTAAACACAGCCATATTCTGCAGATAACCGGATTAGGAACGAGGCGTATAATAAGTCTGTGAATGTGGCCCCTGGCGCTGCTGTAATCCTCTGCTTTGATGTCTCTCGGCTCCATCAGGTGCGAGCGGGCTCTTGGGCCCCGGGCTGAAGCTCCGCTCCGCAGCTCAAAGTGCCTCATTAGTTTTGCCTGTTTACTAAACTTGGCCCCTTGTGATGGAAAATAGTCAGATGCACAGCCGAATCCTGTCGACGATGCACATTTCTCTCTTTTTCAGAAAGAGGGAGGGAGGAAGGAGGATGCTGGAGACATCTTGCAGTGTCCGAATTTACCTGAGCGCCAGCGTGCAGTGCTCATTATCTGCAGCTATCAGTGTCATACACCAGCACTGGGACACACTGGTATGCGTATATGCAAAAAAACTGTGAGATAAAGGATGCACAAATCTGAATAGTTAGTGTGAGCATACGGGACTGCATATTAATTATGGGCTGGCACGTAAATTGCATGCATTATAATGCATTATTAAGATCTAAGGGGAGTTTGAGTGCTTTTTTTGGTATTTACTGTAAAAAGGACAAAAATCTATGAAATTTGCTGTACAAATAGCAGGTTCATTTGTCAATATTTTACCTCTAGAAAGCAAGTAGCAAAAGAAATGTACATTTTTAGTACATTTTAGTTAACAAACAAAGATTATATACATTTTCACTGTAAATTATAAGATGCCGTGTTTTTTTTTCACATACTAACTGTATAGTTATTAGTATTTGTATTTTACAACAAAATTACATTGCTGTCTTAGCTCGAAAGATTGCAATGATAATAAATAAATACATAATTATATTTATAGATTATTGTAAATAAATACATATAATTAAATAAATAAAATAAATGAATAAATAAATAGATAAGTTCTTTGGTTAACTGTGTTAATGTTATCGCTCTAAGAAAATATATATATTTTTTATTTTTATAATTATTTTATATGTTTTTTTATATTTTTATTTTTATTTATATAATTATAAATATTATTATTTTTTTTTTATTTGACTATATTTTACTACAGGGGTGGCACGGTGGCTCAGTGGTTAGCACTGTCGCCTCACAACAAGAAGTTCGCTGGTTCGAGTCCCGGCTGGGCCAGGTGCCATTTCTGTGTGGAGTTTGCATGTTCTCCCCATGTTGGCGTGGGTTTCCTCCGGGTGCTCCCGTTTCCCCACAGTCCAAAGACATGTGATACAGGTGAATTGAATAAACTAAATTGTCCGTTGTGTGTGTGTGTGTGTGAATAAGTGTGGATGGGTGTTTCCCAATACTGGGTTGGGGCTGGAAGGGCATCCGCTGCGTAAAACATATGCTGGAATAGTTGGTGGTTCATTCCACTGTGGCGACCTCTGAAATAGAGACTACGTCGAAGGAAAATGAATGAATGAATGAATATTTTACTACAAAAGGTCAATTAGGCAGTCACAATGCCATTTCTTAAAGGGTTAAAGGAATATTCACTCACAAATGAGAATCATTATCCTCAAGTGTTTCCAAACCTTTATAAGATTCCTTTTTCCGTTGAACACAAAAGAAGATATTTTGAAGAACGTTAGAAATCTGTAAGAATTGATTTCCATAGATGGAAAAATGGAGGTCAATGGTTACCATATTTTTCAAAATAATTTTTTTAGTGTCTTTAAGATAAGAAAGACACTCAAACAGGTTTGTGACAAGTGAAGAGTGAGTAAATGATGAGAGGATATTACATTTTGTGTGAAGTATTTCTTTAAAATTGTTGGTTGAAACGATGGACTCTATTACATTATTAATGGTGCTTCATGTAAATGGGAGGAGTTAAATATATGATATATAAGGTGGAATTTTCTGTAAAGCATCATGGGGTTTTTAGTTTCTCTTTATTTTTTAACTTACTTTACAACCTCAGAACAGCTCTGTGTTAGATTTTTTTTTTTTAATCAGTAACTGTTAAAAGCACAGTTTTCTATGGTGAAAGTTCACAGTTTTCCACTGTAAATAGTTATATTTATGTATGACTATATATAGATATTCAATCTATAGTGTATATAATTAGAAAATAGTGTTACTTTGTTCGACGGCATGGTGGCTCAGTGGTTAGCGCTGTTGCCTCACAGCAAGAAGGTCACTGGTTTGAGTCCTGGCTGGTGAATTGAATAACTAAATTGGCTGTAGTGTGCATTTGTGAATGTGAGAGTGTATGGGTGTTTCACAGTACTGGGTTGCAGCTGGAAGGGCATCCGCTGCGTAAAACATATGCTGGAATAGTTGGCAGTTCATTCCGCCTTGGCGACCCCTGATAAATAAGGGACTAAGCCAAAGGAAAATGAATGAATGTTACTTTGTTTACTGTGACTTTTATTCTCTCAAACCCACAACCTTGCTGTTGCAAGCACGGTGCTCTATTGCATGCGTAATATTGTTAATATTTTTTGTGCATCTGTGTGTTTGTTGCTTATTTTACTATATTATTATTTATATATAAGTGTGTGTGCATAACATAAGTGTTAGTTTGTGCGTATATGCGTGATTTGAGTGTATACGTGTGTCTCACTCAGCTGCAGATTCTAATTAAAAATATCACAATAATTAAAGTCTTCAGCCTGACATGCACAGACTGCACTACGCCTTCAGACATTCCCAGCTAATTAGTTAATTAATCCAAACGCAAATTATAAGCAATAATTAGTCAGTCAAGCTTAACGTGAAGTCTGGTGACTCGTAGCGTTCCTTCACCTCCTTCTGTTCACCGTCTCTGCGTCTCCTCACACGGGCTCCTGCTTTTTGGATTCATTCCTGCTCTGGTGAGGTAATTAATTTTCGGCTCTTAACGGATTTAACAGCAGAATTGACTACAGCTCTCGTAACGCTCCGGATTCAGATCGGACTCTCACCCTGAGCACAGCGAGACAATTACACATCACAAACAACAGAGAGCAGCGTGAAGGAGCTCTTATTAAGACATTAGACACACCTACTCAAATACACACACACACACACACGCACACACACTAGCCCGATCATACACACATTCAGCACTTCTCTTAAACATACACACTTGTAAGAAGTGTTTGCTAAGGTAAGTATCACTGTCGTTTTTGCTGATACTCTGGGTTAGGGATTTGAACAAACTTATAAGCCTCAGCATTAAAGTAAGTGTACAACTTTTCCAAGTGATTAGATTAGCATTTTGGGCTAACAGACCATAAAACGGATGTGGGGGGAAATGACAATAAAAAAGGTGAAGCAATGCCCTGGCAACTGCATACAGTAGTAAGACTGATCAGAATGCCTTAACTTATGCCTGGCAACTGCAAGACACCCCAAAAAATACCCACCTAGAAGCATATTAGCAACTAGGGCTGTGCAATATGACAATATATATCGTATTGACAATAAAAAGTCTGTTGTTTTATATTATGCTCTATTGTTTACCATGGTGTCACAAAATATGTTGTCTACGGTAATACTTTTTCTTAATTTTGATGATCGCAATATTACACGCCATTATGGGGATGCAGACAGAAACATAAATAACAGCATCATGAGAAAAGTTGCAAGCTTGAAATGTTTGCATTTTTTTTATGTTGGACCAGTAATCATTTGTTTTTGAAATGCGTTTTATATTTTATTAATATTTATTTCATATTTGTACATTTTTCATCAAACATTTGCCCTGAAATTCTAAATAAAGTGAGAAATATGATTACATATTAATGAGTAAATTTTATATCAATACTTTAAAATGTAAGAAATGGTCCTTTCCATGTTAATATATACAGTGGGAACCTTACTTTAGAAAGTAATGCATTACAATATTGAGTTACTCCCCAAAAAAGTAACTAGTTGCATTACTTAGTTACTTTTTATGGAAAGTAATGCGTTACGTTAATTGTGAGTTACTTTTGCGTTTGCGTTTTTCTGACCTGGCTGAGGCTTGATCTCCTTCAGAACTTGCAGGGTTTTTTTCTTTTTTAATAGAGAAGCTCTGCAGTTAATGTAGGATAATGTTATCTTCGGAGAACTTCCTGATCCCAGAGCTATACATGCCGTATATATACAGATTAATGAAACGTTAAAGCAATGCGTTTTCTACTTTTTGTCTTTTAAAAAAAATAAAATCACTGTCCATTCAGATAATCCTCCTTTCCTTTTCTTCCATGTGTTCAAAATAAAGAGAATAATTCTATCGCAGAAATGTAAGGCTCTGCCATCTTCCTTTCTGCCTGTTCCTGCATTCTCTTATTGCGTGCGCGATTCAACATGATTACGAGCAATTTATTTTTTAAAAGCGAATTAACTAAACTAAAAAGTAACTCAAATATTATTACTTAATTTTGAAAAGTAATGCATTGCTTTACTCGTTACTTAGAAAAGTAATATTATTACGTAACTCGCGTTACTTGTAATGCGTTACCCCAATACTATATATATATATATATATATATATATATATATAAACAATTAATTGATTGAATTTAGAGAAATAGTACTATATCGTAATATGTACTGTTATCTATGAGATGACTTGTATTGTGATATGAGATTTTTGCCATATAAAACTGCGCCATGCTTTTATTTCCATCCTCTCATAAACAGAAGCAGACAGCATAAATTAATTGCGAATAATAAATCACTATTGTAAGTAGGTTATTTTTCATGGGTTGGTCTAAAGATTTATCATAACAGTTTAAACCAGTTTGTAAGTCTGGATTAATCATCTGGCCAGTTCACTGACAACTGCAAGGTGCTAAAAAAGCTCACAGGCCTTACTAAAATTTACTGAAAGTTACTTGTAAAATGAGAAAGATTGTCATTTACTGACCTGTGGACAATTTTCTTTTCTCTTTCTCTTCATTTCTCTGTCTGAATCGGTTTGCGAATCAGGATGAATCATTTGGACAGTTCACTGCAAGAAAATAACACAGAAGAAAGACACTTTAGTATCTACTACAACATGCTAAAAAACATCATAAGCCATAGACTAGTAAAATTTACTCACAATTTCTTGTTAAATGACAAACACTGGCATTTACTGACCTGAATACAATTTCCCCTTACAGCATTTCATCGTCTTTATAGTCGCGTGCATTTAGGCTACTGTTCATAATCAGAATTACTGTTAACCGGTTAAAAGTCTGAATCGGTTATAGCGAATCAGAATGAAACATTTGGCTACTACATGAAAAATGAAGAAAGATTGCCATTCACCTGAGGATGTTTTATATTTTTATAAGTCATATGTCGTGCATTTCTGTCCTCTGATCATAATCAAAATCGGCGATAAAAGAATCCTGATTAATAAACCGTCATTTTGAGTTAGTTCTAAATCGGTTCGCGAATCAGAATGAACTATTTGTACAGCTTAAACAAATTAGTAATAAACGAGTCAGTTGAGTCGGTTTGAATCAGTTCTTTTCCGTGACGCATTTAAACGTATTATCATAACTGTCTGAATCGGTTCGCGTATCATGATGAATCACTTGAGTAGTTCATTCACCCACTGAATCGCTGGATTGCAGTTCTCAAATGGTAAGCGGATACGTTCGGGCTTTTATGTTCTTAGACGGACAATGTAAAACCTAGACGAAGTTTTTATAGTAAGCTGAATTAGAAAGCAAACCTACAGAATACGTTGAGATTGAGACCTTGAGGTTGAGAGCTGCAGGTAAGACACTGGTTCGCGAGTACGTGTAACGTTAGGCCTAGAAATGTGCACATTTGCTAACTTTTGAACGTAAAGTGTTTATTTAAATTAGTGGCAATTTCTAAACTACCTTTGGGGGTCAGTAAGGTTTATTTTTTTAAAGACTTTTTTACTTTTATTCTGTAAGAACGAAACATTGATCGAAAAATAAAAACTTAATGAAATAACACAAACATATTGCAAAAATGTAGGTAGCAAATCATATTAGAATGATTTCTGAAGGGTCGTGTGACACTGAGGACTAAATTCATATTTGCACCACTGGAATATGTAGCATTTAAAAACGTACATCCATAGAACTTTTTAACAATATACCTTTTTCTATATTTGTATCAAATAAATGACGTAAATTTACATTCATGGAGTACATAGGTCTTTTTTAAAGCTTAAGAGACATCAAAAAAACAAATTGAATGGACCCTAACTTTGAACAACAATGTATGTATTTTGATGCACTTTGTGTATCTTCCCACGACAGTTTATGTGTTGGGGCTCCAAAGATTGGCTCTCATAACATACTTATGCTGTATTTTACTTGGTGGTAAATTGTTCAACTTTTAATTCTTAATATCATAATTTATATTTTTAACGCACAAAGATATCACTCCATTGCCATGCATGATTGTGAAATGCATTGTTTTGCATTTGATAATTGAGCTGCATTGTTTTGCATTTAAATATTGGCCCAGTTTTAATTGATATCTTAATATAATTAGCTTGCCTTAGTTTTACAAGTCCCTTGGTTTCTTAATTATAATGGCAAATTTCCCCAGTGGGACTTGAGCAAAATGTTTAAGAACGTGGGTTTTACGATGGCACAAGTGTAGAGCTGATTGCTGTAAATACAGGAATATATCAATCACTGTCTGACATGAGTAACTGAGTTTGTGTCGGAGAGATAGAGAGAAAGTTAGGGAATGAGGGAAATGAGGAAAGGATGGACTGATGGAGAGAGAAAGAGAGAGAAAGATACATGTAGGAGCAAATAAGCTGCCCCGAGGGATCATGACTGCAGCTGTCAATCAGAGTTCAGACAGAGACTGACAGAGAATGACCTGAATGTGCAAATCACACGCACACACACATAAAGACGAGGAGGGAAAAAAAAGACAAAATCACATTCCAGTTTACTGAATTCTGATACACGGTATAGGCTGTGCAATATTGTACAAAAATGCGAATATTATATCTTTTAAAAATATGATATGTGGTATTTTAAAGCATGTTATATTCAACATGTTTCATATTATATCAGGAGAAAGAAAACATCGACTTCTGAAAGTGATCAGCCATGTTTTACTGTCGCATTAAACAAATCAGACATTTTTAAACTATGTAAACAAACAAACATAAATAAATAAATATCACCACCACTTTGCTCCACTGGTTTAGTTTTATCAAGATCCATCACACACACATAAAGACAAGAAAAACATAAGACAAATTCGCATTCCAGTTTACTGAATTCTGTCACATGGTATAGACTTGACTTAGAGCTGTGCAATATTGAAGAAAAATGCGATGTTATATATTCAAAAAATACGATATGCGATGTTTTAAAGCATGTTATATCCAACATATGTTTTACATTATTTCAGTTGAAAGACTTTGCATTGACGTCTGAAAGCGAACAGGCATGTTTTACTGTCGCATTAAACAAATCAGATATTTTTGAACTATGTAAACTAACCAAAAATAAATAAATATAACAATTTTTCTCCACTGGTATAGTTACTTCTTTGCTCTCTTTTTGCTTTCTTAACTTGGCTTGATTGCTTTATCATATATCAGCATCCATGCTCAAATTATTACAGATTTATGGAGAGAAAAAAACAAGCATGTCCACTGTGCTTGGTTTGATAGATTCACGTTGATGTGCTCAAAGTCTTCCAGAGGGTGTGCTATAATGACAGACTCACAAAAATGTGTATTAAATCACTCACTTATTGCAAACCATTGCGAATCTCATGTTCCACTTACATATTTTCTATATTGCACAGTGAAAATTCTTCTTGAATGCTTGAAGTATCACTAATATTAAAATATGCTGCTTATCTCTTATTTTTTTGTATATATTTTTTATCGTTTTTAGGTTCCACTGGGACAGACATATGAACAGCTATAAACAACTCATGTGAAAGTAAGTTCTTTATTGTTCTTTTATTTTGTGTCACTGTGGATACTATGATGTATGATATATTAAGAAACTGAATTGTGTGTGTGTATATATATATATATATATATATATATATATAATACAGAAGCTGTAAAACATATGTTGAACATGATGGATAATTGGTGCATGTTTTTTCAGGGGTCACTTTAAGGATGGTTTACGTAGGGAAATAAGCACATTTTGACTTTTTGTACCCTGCTTTCTTTAAAAAAAACTACAAAATAAAAATCAAAGGCGTTTACGAAGTCAAACTTACAATGGAAATGAATGGGACCAATGTAGGACTGCACAATATATCGTTTCAGCGTCGATATCGCAATATAATCATAGTCACATCACAGGATATGTGATGTTGAGTATGAATTACATGTATATATGTATATGTACATATTATATGTATCATTTGCATGTGATTTTAAGACCTGTGACTGTGATTAATTATTTTTATTATTCAATTACTGTACCTGAATAGTGTTAGACGCGGAAAATGATAAAACACTCTTTATTTCAATTGTAACTTTTTGTTTTATTGTGTTTATCTATGCTTTTAGTTTGTTTATTAGATTTTGTGCAGATGCACTTAGTGTTGTCACGATACTGTAATTCGGTGCCAATCGGTACTGGAATTTTAAAAACGTCCATTTCCCTCTAACATTTGAGCGCTGTTGAGCACGTTCTTAAACAGCGCTGATTTGTCATTGTGTTCACGTGCTCAACAGAAATGACTGTGATTGGCCGTGAAGGTCATCAATTCACAGAACTCAGTGTAACTACAGATACAGGGACACTGGAGCGTTTTAAAGCCGTGAAGTCAGCTTTAAAAACGTTCGTTTGCGACAACTTAATTGTTTTATTTTCTATCCACTTTAATTTGTAAAAACTAATAATTTAACTTAATTTTCTTCATGTTGTCCCAACACAAATCGAATTGAATATACCATTATCGTGATGATATACCATAATCGACAGGTTGACAAATTGACAGGTTGATCCCGCCCTCACGCTAGTAAACACCAATCAGAGAAGAGGTATTTTTTAGATAGAGGTGGGGTAATTTGCATTAAAAATCACAAGTGCACGCTAATTAAAAAAATCAATGTTCATTTGCATGGATAATTCTTAAAAAAATTAGATTTGCTAAAATTTGAGTTCAATGTGACCTTAAAATTATTTACATGAAATTTATTTACAATTAAATACATGATTATTAAAAAAAACTGAAAATCATTGACGAGGTAAAAAGACGCAGTGAGTCGCACACGCAGGCTGTCATATGTGAGAGCAGTGCCAGTGTTGTTTATGTTGGGTGGCACTCTGCACTCTAGGGGTCCTTGTCACAGAGAGTTTAGGCGTCCGCTGCGATGCCTGTGCTGGCAGTGTGACTGGTGGGCAGACACCAGGGCAGATGGGCCTTTCACAAGACATCCTCGTCTTACACACACGCAGGGGGAGAAAGACTTTCTCAAACACTTTACACACACACACATACACACATATACTCTGTCCACACTGCTGAGCATCTCGTTCCATGAAGCGATGTCTCAACCAATCAGTGTTCAGGACTGCCGTCGCCAAAGATATACATCTGCTGGACATCAGCACTGCTGAGAACCAGACACACACACACACACACACACACACACACACACACACACACACACA
>CAIGQV010019088.1:9355490-9396435 GCA_903798115.1 Danio jaintianensis
AGAAAGTATTGCATTGTATACTGTTATAAGGTGCTGTGTACAAATGCCATTTGTGCCGTTTGATGGAATTTGGTGCCATTCATGTTGTCTCAACACAAAATCGATTAAGGTAACTTAAATGTTTTTACAAATTTAAGTAGATTGATAATAAAACAATTAAGTTGACCCCCCCCATCCCCCCAAAAATGAAGAATTGTGTTGATTCAGCTTATTTTAAATAAGTAGTTTGAACAAACAGCAAATATAAGTGTTGCAAATATTGTTGTTTACCGGCATTAATGTTTTCACATTAAGAAGCTTTAACATTAATGCAATTTTTCCATTCCATAAAAAGATCATGAGTCTTTAGGGAACTCAACAATGATTATTCTATGGCGCTGCTGCAAAAAATAAAGTTCCATCATGAACTTTCCATGAAACACTTAATTAATAATGATTAAGAAATGTTCATTGAAAGGATCTTTGGGGAAACAAAATAGTTCTTTGGATTTAATATATTCTTTAAAACACGTTTGCACCAATACCAAAGTCTTTTAAAACTTGGGTTGCAACCTTTCTGTGACTAATCAGACTGAAAACTTAATTTCTAGTGGATTTCTGTGATTAAATCTATTAGACTTTGGTCAATCTTTACCATAAAACATACAATGAATATAAAATAAATTATGGACTGGACTGTAACTAGCATGCTTTGGCAACCAAATGCTTAATTTCAATGTACCACTTGCAAGTAACCCAAACATTTGACTATTTTGTCTTTTATCAGATCTTTTAGAGCAGATTGCTCACTGCATTGTCAATCTGTTTTTTTTTATTATCAACACTGTTTTACTGTAAAGTATATGTACTTTTGAAAGATGAATGGAATGCACTTAATATCGCAGCTGCATTGATGATAATTTTTTATAAAAACTATAATTGGGTTTAATAAGACGAACTGGACTGTAACTATATCATGACACTTTGTTGTAGCATGTATATTTTCTCAAGAGAGCCAGAGATTTTGTTAGTTCCCATTATTACAGACAATCTACAATTTCTATTTAATAACAAGAAACTATCGCCGGAGGTGGCAGCCACAGCTATCAGTGACATTTATTGGAGAGTACAGATATTTAATGGAGAATTTTATGGTAAATGTATTCCTACACCTCATGGAGAGAAATGTCTTATTATACTGGATGTCTGCCTATAAAGTTATAATGCTACTTAAAGCATAATAAAAAGGTTCAATCAAGGGGGGGTTTTGCAGTAGTGTCATAGAAGAAGAATTTTTGGTTCCCAAAAGAACTTTTTAGGTAACAGAATAATTTTTAACTTAAAATTAGTGTCTTTTTATTTCTCTGTGAAATTTATTTCACCCTAGGAAAAAAATGGTTCTTTAAACTTATCGCTGTAGAACCAATTGTGCCAAAAAATAACCTTTATTTTTAGGATCTAATAATGCGCTAAATTTCAGAAACAGTCTAAAAACATAATACAGTTTGATAACATTGTAAATTTCAGTCCGATGTTTTTAAAAGAACTTCTTATTTCTTATTATGAAGAACATGTTAATAATCTAAAGAGCTTTTTTCCATTTTATGGAATCCTTTGTGGGGTGTTAAAGGTTCTTCATGGAACCACTCAAGTCTATTAATAATTTAATGTTCTTCATTGGCCCCATGTAGAACATTTAAAGGGATAGTTCACACAAAAATGAAAATACTGTTATGACTCGTTTCAAACCAGTTTGTGTGTGTGTGTGTGTGTGTGTGTGTGTGTGTGTGTGTGTGTGTGTTAGGGCTGTGCGATTTGGGGAAAATATCTAATTGCGTTTTTATTTTTTTGACAGATACTGTGATTTTGATTTGCGATTAAATTTTGTAGTCAAGCTTCAGCCCAATAATCTGTATCGTTCTGTATAGCTTCTTACTGGTAAAATGCAGTGAGTGTTAGTTAAAAAAGGAACTGAAAAGATATTAACTTACTTAAACATTTATTCAAACTTATTTTAAATATTTTTAAATATTCAGAAATGTAACACTAATTTTTCTCTAGAGCAAACAGTAAGCACAAATAAAATGACCTTACCTTTCTGTAAACAAGTTAAACTCAAATTAGGGAGATAGTGTTTATAAAAACAAAAAATAAATAATTATTAAAATACAGAACACTCAGCACACTAACATGGCTGAAACAACTCTGAAATTGTACTTTGCTGTTGCTTGCTACTAGATTGAGTGTCACTGGCAATACTTTCAGTTGACTTTTTAGCAAGACACTCATCACTCAATTGTGCTCACTCAATTGGCTAGTAAGGCTATCACACACAGACGGCAGTCACGCATTTGCTCTGGGCGGGGGAAATTAAATAATACAAATATATTTCATATCGCAGCCTCTTGCGATTAGTTAATCACAACGTTTCAAAACGTGATTTGATTTCGATTAATCGCACAGCCCTAGTGTGTGTTTGTGTTGAACACAAAAGAAGATATTTTGGAAGTTGGATACTATGGAAGTCAATGGTTACACGTTTTCAATATTCTTCAAAATATCTTCTGTTTGTTAAACAGAACTACAAAGCTAAAGCTGGCTTGGAATAGGTGTAGTAATGGGTGAGTAAATGATGGCAGAATTTTCATTTTTGGGTGAACTATCCATATACTGTACATATGGAGCCTTGACATTTCAAAAATAGTTATTTAAATGATTGTAATGTCCACAAATATTCCTAAGAACAATTTTTAGGTATATCCTATATATTGTTCTACTAATTGATGCTTGTCTTATGTTGAGTACCTGCACAAGGTCATTACAAGCTTTATATTTTTATCGCTATAGGAAAAACAACCTTAACGTGACACAGCATTCTGCTAATGGGACGGTGCGGTCTAAACATGTTCTGTCTGTGGCAAGACTAGTCAGGTGGGTTCTAGGATCAGTCACTAGTACTAACTGTCTCCTATCCAATTCTTTTAACATCTACACTGCTGTGATCCAATCAGAGAATGTCATGACATTTTTTCCAGGCACATCGAGCATGACAAATTCTTCATTCGCATTTATCAGAACATATCAGAAGGTACGTGCTTGATCTTCTCTATCAGTAAAAAGAAAAGTGACCTGCTCGCTCATGTATTACTGCATACATTTTTCTAGAAATGAATTTAAGTCATGAGTTGAATTAAACAGTGAAATGGAACAGAGATCAATTTCCATTTATAAAGCTCACAACAGAAGCTGAAAAGAAGTCAACTTGCTGTCACGGATAATCTAACTTATTTCTTTATAAATCTACATATTCTTTTAACTTGCTGTGAAATATTGATTATAGAAGGAGAATTCATACATAATATCAAAAGCTTGTATAGCAACTCTCATTCATGAATTATCAACTCTGTGACTTCTCCATTTGGGATTTTATGATGAAATAGATCAGATCAAAAAATATATATTCCAATATGTCAAACTTTCACAGTTCAGAATGTAAAACTAAAAGATAACACCATATATCAGACCCATATTTGTGCATGTCAGTGTCTTATATGCGACCACAAAACCAGTCATGTCAATTATTTGAAATTGATATTTATACATTACATGAAAGCTGAATAAATATGATTTCCATTGATGTTTGGTTTGTTAGGGTACAGCAATATTTGGTTGATATATGACTATTTGAAATTTGAAACATTGAGAAAATCGCTTTTAAAACTGGCTAAATGTAATGCTTAGCAATGCACATTACCCAAAAATTATGTTTTTATATATTTATGAAAAGACATTTACAAAATATCTACATTGAACATGATCTTTATGTAATATTCTAATAATTTTTGGCATAAAACCCCCCCCCCAAAAAACATATATTTATATTTGACCCATATTTTTGGTGTATCTAATATTCCAGTGCAGCTTAAGAGTGTTTTTGTGGTCTAGGGTCACATATGTGATTGCATAAAATGCTCTAATATCTCAAGTAATAAATAAAATGTATAAAATAGGTTCTTTGACAGGTTTAGACTTGGCAATGATGCTCAGTAGCGGTGCAGCGTCTATTGGAATCATGGTTAAAAGGCATGTTTCTCATCCCGCAATAACCCAAAAGTCTCCCAAAATATTATTTCAATTTCTTAAAGCCTAACATCTACTTTAAATGAAACTCTCCAGCTTTAACTGTCCATAAAAGAGATAGAGAACTTCAAATCCTCAAAGCAAAGTCTGCATATTTCTGCTTGGAGAGCAAAGCCCATCAATTAGAATAAAGCCATCAATTTAACTTTCAGTCTACTGGGAGAGTGTCTTTATCTGTCATTACAGGAGAATTATCCGTTCTCAGCATGTTTTACATCCTGAAAGAGGTACTGCTTTCAATATTCATGCTTCTCTTGCTTTGGGGAATCGTTTAGGAAAAAATAAAGGCAGAACTTTCAGCCATATGCCCAGATGGCCTGACATACTAATGACCTTTCAACATTTGACCTCCATGTGTTTTTGAAATGGTCCACTTATTCCTTAACAATTTGAATGTGTATGCTTTGAAAAATGCTGGGTTGTTGCAACCAATGTTGACTCAAACCCAGCCAATGAGTTAAAAATTGACTTTGCTCTGATCAGAAAATTGATAATTAGTTACGTGTCTAATGACGGATTGACAGCAGATATACACCTTGAAACGTGAACAGTCAAAATCAGATGTTATTGTCAGGGCTAGGCTAATTTATAGGGAAAACAAAAAACACGGGTGTTTATTAAACATCCAGAAAACTATCAGAAATACAAACAGGAGATGCCATTATCCTGATGTTTAGGCTATACGTTTCAAATTGAACCTAAGCCTTTTTTCATATTTGTTCCATTGACCTCTGCTGTGTTTCTGAAATGGTCCACTTATTCCTTAACAATTTGGATGTGTATGCTCTAAAAAAAATGCTGGGTTGTTGTAACCAATGTTGGCTCAAACCCAGCCAATGAGTTAAAAATTGCAATTTAAATTTCATTGAAAAAATAAACCCAAAGACTGGGTTAGTTCAACATTTTTTGTGTGTATTAAAGGGGTTTTGTGACCAAAGTAAAAATCAAGATTATTATTTTCTGCCATTTAAAACCTGCAACTTTAGAGTAGTTTGCCAAGATACGACTATTTGAAATGTGAAAAACACCTTTAAAGCTGTCTAAATGTAGTGCATAGCAATGCACATTACTAATCAAAAATCTTTTCATATATTTAAAGTCTGAAATTTATTAAATCATCCTCATGAAACATGATCTTTACTTAATATTCTAATGATTTTGCCATAAAATAACATTTGTTTTCAGACAAAAATATGAATTCATATTAAATTATTTCAACAGCATGTAGCCAAAACTTCTGGTGTCCAGCTTTATAATAAGAGTGCTTTGAGGTGCAATGTAATCTGAAATAAGAATCTGAGCAAACGATCATACTTCAATCTCTAAAAGGTCATTTGTGACAAACAGTTCAAATGCCTCCAACTGGCAGTGTTGCAGAGCCCTGCTGCGGCATCTGCAGTTGTCTAGGCTTGTCAGATTTTGACCCACATTCGCTTTCGCGTCTCAAAACCACAAACAGTCTTGTTGTCCAGTCGGGAGTGCGCAGCGCGCCTCTCTCTCTCTCTCTCTCTCTCTCTCTCGCTCGCTCATTCCAGAGCGACAGAACGCGAGTGCCCGAGGCGCGTGCAAGGGCGGGGGCGCGGGCGCGGGCTGACTGACGGGACTTTGACAGACAGACTGTGAAAGGAAAGGCGAGGGAGGAGGGATGACCTTAGGCAGAACTTCAAGGGGAAAGCTGGCACTTTAAGACTTGAAACATTTCACTTAAATATAATGAGTTTCTAGCTCGGTGCCAGGCTGAGATGGATAAGAGACGCGTGTTTCTGGTGGACCTGAACTGCCTCATTAGAAACCAGCTAAACGTGTCAAAACGCACCAGGCACTAAGCGGACAGCCATCAAAACGACACACTCCCCTGCAATCCGTGATGGATTCAACATTCACTTGGAAATGTGACTACACATTTGTTCAGACGAGGGCGGCAAGCGGGTACTGGCTTCCAATGAAAAGCAAAAATCTCATGCAATAAACACATTACGCACGTACTTTGTGGCGAGCAGCATGTTCTTTCGCGAGTGCAGTTCGTTTGGATCTGTGTGCTGTCTGTTTAGATATTCAGACACGGCTTTTGTGGGAAACTCAGTTTCACAAATGTAGCCGAAGTCCCGAGCCAAATGAACAGCTTCTCCTGGAAAATGAAAAATAAACACAATATAGTGAAACGGAATTACTCCACATTTTCGCATAAAACATTTCTGTGCTAAATTACAGCTGTGGCTGCAGCTCAAATGAACTGGAGGGGAGATAGCCTTTTAAACAAAATGAAGGACCGCAGTGTAAAAGCAATCAGACAGTCACAACAATAATTATATTGAATTAGCTGTAGTGGTTAAAATATCGTTTTCGTGCTGCATCTGTTAACTATTTGCACCGCCTGAGGGATCGTAAGAAAATAAATCAGATTAGAGAAACTCCCAAGGCAATATATTTTAATTTCTGTACTTGGTTCATTCGTAAGTCCAAATTTTTGTTTGAGATTTAAATGGAAAGTAACACTAGATAAAACCACAACATTCCGTTAAATTGTGAAAAATCTGAAACTGAAAACTGCCTTCCCCCCCTTCTTACTTGAAAGGACTAACCTCTAAAAGACATAACAGTAAACAATCGAGGTTACGGAGAAAAGAATCAGTGAACAGGGAAATAAAAATCAGATGTCCTGATTTACCTTCTACTAGAGACGTCAGTAAAGTGACATTCGCTGCTTTGCGTCTCCCCGCGGGCAAATTCAAGCCGATTTTCTCCAGCTTTTCCCTCAGTGATCTACCGCCATTTTTCGACTTCGCTCTGATCAGAAAATGGATAATTAATTACGTGTCTAATGACGGATTGACAGCAGATATACACCTTGAAACGTGAACAATCAAAATCAGATGGTATTGTCAGGACCAGGCTAATTTAGAGAGAAAACAAAAACGCGGGCGTTTTCTTAAAATCCATTATTTTTTATCTTTATCTTTTTTTTATCTTTAATCTTATATTGACCTCTGCTGTAATATAATATATCTTGGTGGATATAATGATGGTCTCACCTTCGCAGAACCCCGCCAAGCAGAGACGCGTTCAGGCACTCCGGCGGAGAGAGGCGCCGCTGGACCTCCCCAACAGTCACTTTATATTTGGATGTGGAGCTAAGAAGAGACAGGCGGCCGGGCACCGAGCAGAAGACCTCGTTGACGTTCACGGAAATCCCTCCGATTAGTCCGTCTTTGTTCATCATCAGAGAAGCGACGCTTTTGTGAGGAAGTGGAACTGTGCGGGAAAAATCAGACACAAAATTGAGCTACGTCCGATAGGTAGCCTACACTTATTGAGAATTGAAATTATTTGTAGCTGCGTAACCAGATGATGCTATCGATAAAACTAAGAAATACTATTTTAAAATAATATCTAAGACTTGTTACAGGCAGTTCAGGCCTCTGAGAATATTATGCAATGTAAAATCTTGGCACATAAAAGCGCCGTGAGCTCAAGCCCTCGGCTGGCCCGGGTCACCCCGCACGCGCCCGGAGCTGCCAGCGCGTGCTCCTGTTTTCATACGTTAATCCTACGTACAATTGAAAGCAATCTAGAGCTGTCCATACATCCAAACAATGCAAAAGCCTGCAATCCAATTAATGAGGTTATCATATTGCCAAAATTACCATCAACGGTGTAGGCTACATTCTAAAAATGGAATGATGGACCAATTTTAGCAGGAACGTTTTCCGTTTCCAACGTGATTGAAACGGTGGCATTACGCTTTCAAATCTTGTTAGGCACTGGGATTTAGTCCTTTCTTTTTTCCAATTCAGTCACACTTTCCAGTAAGCCCTTGTTTCCACTGACATTTCAGCACTCTTTACTGTGCTCATTTATTATATTATTGATTGATGACGGACACGTGCTAATAACATTAGCCACCTATTTTTCAAATCACCCTCACATGCTGACCGTCAAACGACGTCTACTAACTTAAGCGCTAATGGGGTAACGAGAGCTCGAGCCCGCGGAGATCTCTACAGGGGATAATAGAGAAAACGAGCTCTAAACGAGCTCACGAGATCTGCGCTCAGAAAACCATCCATCACAGCGGCCACTTAAAGGCCGTCTCTTCTGGGAGGCCCGTGCTCCGTTAACTAAATTACCGGCAAACGTCCCTCATAACGGACAAATATTAACACGAGCCCAGGGAGTGTTGCTGGAGCTCTTACTGACTGCATGAAGGCCTAATCTCAGAGTAAATATGTCAAAATCTCCGTGGAGAAATTATATCAACAAAATGGTTATATCAAAGATTTGTTTTGTCCAAGAAAATGTAGGCCTACACAATATCATGGAATTTCTGCTACTGTTATATTAAAAGAAAACGGGTATTAGCTGGATTAAGAAATTGTTATAAAGACACATCCAATTTTTAGTGATAAAGTTAAAACAGAAGAGCGGGGCTATTTAAAAAAAAAAAAAAATCTCCACTTTCACTGGCTTTGTGTTCAAGGTTAAGAGAATAGGTAGGTGACATCATTTGAATACCAGATATGATTCAGCGCATGCGTAAATATGGTGTGCTAAGGTGTATTCACCTGAAATGACTTTTTGCCCTGAATCCATAAACAACGATTCATTCATTGTCCGAGACTCAGCGGTAGTTTATATTACAGTATTACATTTTCACTTTACCATATAAATAGCCATCAGTACTGGCGTAATTCCTCCAGCCATTTTCATATTTACCTTTTTTAATGACGGACTGATCCAGAATATTCATCGCGCCATTGAGGTCCTCCACAGCCTAAAAAACAGCATAATAAAAGTATGTAACTTTTGAACAAAAGCTACATACAATTATCTAGTTTTGATTTGTTCAGAACAATGGCCCTATGTTATACAAAAATATAAATGGATTTCACCAGTGAAATTGCAATATAATAAATAAAAATAAATAAGATTTACAACAAAAGCTTTAGCAAAAAGTCTTTCATAATTACAATTTCCATTAAAATTCTCATAATTAGTTTTCTTGCAAGCTATTTCCTAATATATTAAAACGTAAACTAATCTGAATTTAACTTAATCAAAACAATAAATTTTAATCAAAACCTCCTTTTATTTAAATAAATAGATCAAATAAATAAATATTCCAAATATGCGACAGATGTCAGTCACTCTTTATAGTCATTTTGAGAAGAGAGGCAGACAACCATTGTCCATTCAACTGAACGAGGACAGGCCTTATTCTAAAATTTACATTACGGGTAAACATGTCAATTGACGAAATTAGACATGATGTGAGCAGAGCATATATCGATCAAAAAACAGATGGTTAGAAATGTGAACCGAGCAGACGATACCCTAATATGATTTGCTGTTTGTCAAGTTTTCATTTTAGCTATTGCAACATAATACAATTGTAAGTTAACACAACATTAGTTTTCCTCAACACATGCAACACCGTAAGGTTATTTATAATTATATCATTTTTATGGTGTAAAATAGTCTCAAAAACAACAAAAATGATTGCCACGAAAGCAAATTATTACATCAGATAATTAGCAAGCCTTTAGGGTGTTTTTAAATATTAAACTCTTACGTGTACGTGTGCTAAAGAGAGTTTGGACTCCTTTAATAATATTGTTTAGAAAATAACTGAGTCTATTTCAATGTTTTTTAATGCGTCACATAAATTGTGAACAGGTCAGAAAACTTCCTGAAAATGTACAGAATTATGCCATAATACAGAGCAATTCATATAATAATTACAAATTCAGCAAAACAAAATAAATTCGTTAATAAAAAAAAATATTAAATGCACAAGAAAAATTTGTTTTGCGATTTAACAAAAACAAACAAGGTTAAAATCCAAGCCGAAAATTAGGAATAAAAACTAACCTGCACATCATCCATGCCGTGCGCCAGGCCATGAAGAGACAGACCGTCTCCCATGCCCGCCTCGAGCCCGTGATGTGTGGAGTGGAGCAGCACGTCCGGCCGGCGCACGGTCGAGTAGTCCCGCCGGGGGTCCAGACCCGAGAGCTGCGGTAAAGAGGCTCGGGGCTGCGGCAGTAAACCTCCGCTCTCCGTGCCCTGCAAGTCCTGCCGCTGCCTGGAGCCCCACGGGTGCTGCTGGGGCTGGTGAAGTGCGTTTAGAGAGTACGGGTCACTGACGTGTGAGTACGGATCCTGACTCTGGTGATACGGCAGAGGCTGGTACGGCGGCGGAAAGTACGGCGGTTGGAAGTCCGAGGAAGGTGTGTGAGAGAGCGGCGGGGCGCTAGAGTACGGTCCCTGAGAGACCGAACCCAGCTGGGACAGTCTGGAACTGTGGCTCGGTACCCCATCGTGGCGGTCCTTTAAACGAAAAAACAATATGAAGACGATTACAAACGAACATTTTTTTTTTTAGTGCTCTACAATAAACATTTTTAAAAAATGTTTGCCTGTACTGGAATTGATCCATCAATATCCAAAAAGAAAGCGGTCAACATATACAGCCATCCTATAAATATTCGAAATGCTTTTATTTATGAAACCGATTCGATTATATTGTTTAAAACAAAGCTAAGGGTATAATTACACATAGTAAAACAAGTTTTAGGTTACTAAGCTCGCAACATAAGCAAACCCCACACACCACCTTTTTGCACAGTGCAGTTTACTCAACAATTAAGTACTTTTCTTGTTATTCTCAAACTCACCGTGGAGGAATATGCGTGCACTAACATCTGGGCGGAAAAAAACGCGTAAAGCAAAGGGACTCGCGACAGCACGACAGACGCTCGCCTGAAGAAACGCGCTCCCTTTTTTAACTCCTCATGACCACACGGTGCAAAAACTTGGTTTTTCAGCTCAAATGACTTTTTCCTACAGAAATCTGCTTCTCCAGGTCTCGGTTTTGTTCTTCCCGATCCGGCGTTCTGATCCAGAGTGCGGTGCTCCGTCCGTTCGCCTCGCTACACCTCCTCAGAATAATTGTTATTCATGACTCCTCTAATATTGCGGGAATACTTAAAGCAGTGGGGAGCAGCGGAGCGTGAAGGCGCTGCTGCTGTAAGTGACGTTCATTCAGGAGGAGGAAACACTCGTGCTCTGTTTTATTCCCCTCTCTGTTTGAGGTCCGGCATGCACTGCTCTGGACCTCTTTCTTTTGCTATTGTTGTCTTTTATGTTATTGTTGTGTGCGCAGAGTCCATTTATCTCCAGACAGAACAAACGAATCGCCGGAATCAGCTGCTTTGAGCAGGGCAGATGGACAGAGGCCTCATTCAGAATCAGAAGCACTATATACTCACATACTTTAATATCCATTATAAACACTATACCACAAAAATATTGCTATTCAGTCCCTTGCTATTCAATAATCACACTGCCAAACAGATTCCACCACTAAAGTTAGAAACTTCATTCAGTTTATAGAATATCACGTCATTTTACGCACTATTGTTGCCATTCACAATAAATACACAAACAAGGCTATATCAACAATACAATAACAATGCTGTGTTCACCGTAGTTTCGCATCATACCACAAGTAGCTATGTTTAAGCAGGCCCAGCTCTTTGACACGTACACAAGCATGCACATAACTGTAATAGTGCTATATGATGAAGCAATTTCGATGCATCAGCGTGATTGAAACTTTTCCCAACAAGTGCCTGGAAATGTTTTAAGCAAAAAAAAAAAACAGCTTTAGTTTTTTTAAGGTAATTTTGTGGCGTCTGCGCTGGGTGACAGTTTAAAGTCCTCCACTAATGGTGCCCCATTAAACAGCTCGTATAATGGTCGATTTCACGGACTGGGGTCGAAGTGTTTAATTACACGCGTGACGGTGACTGTGAGAGAAAAGCCATGTGTGACTCTCTGGGTCGGCATCCCGCGAGGCTTTTCCAAAAACCACCACGAGTCTCTCCCACGAGCTCGAGCTCATTCAGGGGATCCACGGGACTCCCACGCGTGACTCTGCGTCCTTTTCTATCTCTGGATGCGATTCACTTATGAATAGCTCTATTGCATGGGTTTCAAGAAAATGGTAGAAGTTTTTCCAGTGCATTTTTTGATTGAGACTTACCATTTTTTGTCAGCTGTCATGCTAGATCTTTTAGATTTAAAAAAAAAAAATCTTATTTAAAAATTGCATGAATAAAATCGTTATAAATATACACATAAGCCTGCCTAAAAATAATCAGTGTACAGTGATAATCCTTAGAAAAAAGAATTACAATTAACGCACCTTAAATTATTATATTATATTATTTAAAATATATATTATTAACTATTATAATATTAAAATCTGCGCTGAAAAATAGATAAATATACGTTTAAATTAATGCAACATTCTAAAAATGACTTCATTGTTAAATAGAACATCGCTTAGAATGCATGGAATGAAATCGAATTATGCGAACATGCATTCTATTTTAAATCAAACGTTCATTATTTGATTTCTCCTATTGGAATAAGCAATATAAACCCCACATCAATAAAAGAGACACATATACTATGGTAAAAAATAATGCACGGCCGATTGCAGCATTTTCCCGTTATAAAACAAAGTATAAAATAGATGCGGATACAATGTCTTCTCATTACCTCGTATATATCTTCATACTTGACATTTTCCACCAGTTTCCACAGCATGTTCGCGCGCTGATCCCTGTATAACGAGTGCATTCATGTGAAGAGTGAAGATCTCAACTCTCTCTCTCCGTTCCTCTCTCTCTCTCTCTCTCTCTCTCTCTCTCTCACTCGCCGAAAACGTAAAGCTCACAGAAAAATCCCCTTTTGCTGTGTTTGTCTGCGTGTGTGCTGTAACGGCGTTGATACAGTGAATGTCTTATGTTAAGTGTGTTGACTTTGGGTTGTATGTAAACCTGCTGCGGGGGGGATTCGCCGAGACTCCGCTCCATCATCAACAGCAGATGAAGTGAACATTTAACTAACGCTGTCTGCCATTTTACAGGAACGAGACAACGTAGGATTTGAAGGAAAGAGATTAAACAATCTATAGTTGCGATATATAAATTTGAGATTCGTCACGCACGTTTTTAGCCTATATAAAATACGTAAAAATCATCCAGAAGGCAATGATAGGTTGGTAAATATGCATAGACTTTAACCAACCTACTTGCAGTTCACCGAAAATGTGAAACGAGTGGACTTCTTTTTCAACGACTATCAGATCTCTATCAGAGCTGTAAGCAAACATTACCTGAAGGAAGCCAGGTCAGAAATCCAAAGGCGCTTCAGTGAAAGCGACAGTCCAGTGCGCCACCTGCTGGTCACTGCCAAACAAACACTTGTACGCTAAAAAGAAAACGAAAAGCTCTTTAGGTTGAGACTTTGACTGGAAATAGTGCATTTTTGCTCGCTGATGAAGCATTACTCTTAAACTTTATGTCCCCATGATATTCACTGTTTTAAAATGATCCGACATCCACAACAAACGTGTGTTTGCCCAGCTCCTGTTGAGTTTAGCTACTCACACTCCTGCTGTAACCACCTGCCTGAATTGACCCCTCGCTAAGCACCGCCCCTTGGTTACTGTTGCTAACAAGCTGCAAAAGAAAGTTCCATTGGAAATGATTCATATTAGGCGGTAAAATTCGAATCCATTCGAACATTTAAATTCTCACGTGGTTTGAAATGAACTTTAACATAATTTCTCTAAGTGATTTTCTTAACGCAAATTAGAATTGAGGCAAACACTTCTCACTGTAACTAAAAATAAGGCCCAAACAAGCGAAAGCCAATGATATTGGACGCTTAGTTTCACAAAGATAAGAATAACGAACTGAAAACAAACAAGTTTTTGAGTTTGGGAATGAAAATACAAGCACATACTTAAACCCAGAACGTGTTTATCAGTGTTTATTTTAAGATTTTATACATAAAAAATAAAACGTATAACTTGGCATGGCTACAACGATAGATAATTAGTGCAAAGCTGCATTTAAAACTGCAAAAACACGCATCCTGCTCACTTTGGATGAGGAAACGCTTACCTGAATATGAAGGACAAAAAGTGTCTAAACCAAAGGCTTAAATGGAATTAAAGTATTGAATATAATTTCACCAGATGATTTAAATAGCTCTATTTCATTAATTTAGATCGACTGAGACGATCAAGTATTTTTATATGAAGTGAAATTATAATAAATTACAAGCAAAAGTAAATAAACTGCTTTATGGTTTTCTGGGGATTCGAACGGTATTCAAGTAAATCAAATGTAAAATAGCACGTTCATCATTGTATAAATAATTAAAATATATATATATTTAATAATATCTTTATCTTTTAAATCTTTAATAAATAATCTAATCTTGCGATGTGACTATTGCAGATGCACACATCCTGATATATCGATGCTCAAACGATATATTGTTCAGCCCTAATATATATATATATATATATATATATATATATATTCACACAGAAGATGGAACAAGCAGGGCATTTTTCCACTCTAGTTAGTCTTTCTAGGAGTGCTAATTTTACGAATATCTGTAAATCAACGTTTTGAGTAAAACAAATACAATAATAAAAACTATTGGCAAGGTATTTATTTTTAATTTCTATTGAATTATTTCTGGTTAATTTAACTGTATTATTATTTTTATCGTATTTCATTATATATTAGTATTCATTTCATTATATATATTTAATTTCACGCACACACACACACACACATGCCCCAGAAGCAGGAATAGGCAAAAGTTGACACAAAAGCAGACCACCATCAAAACAATCCACTGTTTGTAAACTAAGCAATAAAGCAACAAAAACTAATTCAGGAATATATAACATATATTATTATTATATAATATACAAGGTAACCAACAAAACATATACTGTAATTAATAACACACATAGCATATACAAACAGAAACACAAAATTTCAAGAAGAGAATTATTTAATTTAAGGTGAACAATTTCAGTTCTATATTATTGGTTTGATTAGAAATTCAACACAAGCAATTGCCATTTTCATTATATTAATCCCTGTAAATTTAAGAGATTAAAGAATGTCAATAGAAAGATCTTTGTAAATATCTACAAAGATACTGCAGTGTAATAGACTACTGATCACTATGTATTTCTCCATGTAGAGAAAGAACAATTCCTCATTCGCGCACAAGAGGTCACTAGGTCACTAGAAATACACAGTTTGTTACTGACAATTCATTTGCCTTACTGTCAACAATTTAACTTCATCTGCTAATATTATAACAGAATGATTTTAATATACTAAATGTTGAGTGTTTTTGTTTATAATATTCTGAGACTGATCTTGACCCAGTTTCATCTCAGTTTCAGATCTGTTGCGCTGGTCATTAAGATGCTGCTCAACGTATGGATGAGCGAAAATAATCTGCGATGAATGTTTCATCAGTCCCGCTGCCACAGAGAAAGAGCCAGAGCCACACACTCACTCTGGGCATGTCTAGAGGCCATGACAGATGTCCAACAGTCTGACAGAAAGTAGGCTCATTCTGCACACACTTTGATTTCAATTCTACATAAACACACATTAACATTTTCGCAGAACACACGTCAAACACACACACACACACACATATGATATGCACAAACACATTTCTGTCGTCATAAAAACATGCTTTTGGCATATTTGGGACAAACCTAAGTAAAAATAACAAACATTTATCAAACCTTCCAATATAACATGACACTGTAAAAAATGCTGGGTTGTTTTAATCCAATGTTTGCTCAAAAACTGTTGGTTTTGTCCATCTTTGGCTTTGATTTAATACAACACAGCATATTTTAGAGTGTAACAATGTAGCATACAATATGCATTGTTGGGAAAAAAGTAACATGTAATAATCTTAAGTCACTTAAAAATTAACTAATTTTTTAAAAAGGAAAGTAATGTGAAAGTAGGGCGGCTCAGTGGCGCAGTGGGTAGCGCTGTCGCCTCACAGCAAGAAGGTCGCTGGTTCAAGCCTCGGCTGGGTCAGTTGGCATTTCTGTGTGGAGTTTGCATGTTCTCCCCGTGTCGGCGTGGGTTTCCTCCGGGTGCTCCAGTTTCCCCCACAGTCCAAAGACATGCACTATAGGTGAATTGGGTAAGCTAAATTGTCCGTAGTTTATGTGTGTGAATGAGTGTATATGGATGTTTCCCAGTGATGGGTTGCAGCTGGAAGGGCATCCGCTGCGTAAAACATATGCTGGATAAGTTGGCGGTTCATTCCGCTGTGACGACCCCAGATTAATAAAGGGACTAAGCCGAAAAGAAAAATTAATGAATGAAAAAGTACAGTGCTCAACATAATTGAGTACACCTCATTTTGAAAATGAATATTTTTATCCATTTCTCAGTGAATATAGGTCATATATTTTGGTGCATTTGAACAAAACAGATTTATGAAACAAATAAATGTATTAAAATAATAATTAATAATATTTAGTCACCGAACATCTTTAGAAATAGAAAGATCATACATTTAAATTCGTGCGAAGTATTGGAAAAAAAAAATTACAAAAATGACTAAATTTCAACTAAATCGTATAAATCTCTTGAATTTTGCTCTCTTTTAAAAAAAAATTTATTTAATATTTTTCTCTAACATATATTCTCTTTATTCCAGATACTAGGTCCAATAGTACAAAAGACTGACAAAACAATACAAACCACACAATATACATTAAAAAAGACAGTTATGCCAATACTTCATCAAAGGTGACTGATAATGCACCTCAGTAAACCTGGGATTTATCAACAACAATAAAATGCTATTCTGAGACTTCTCCAATCGACAGAAACTTTTAGATCAAATTTCTTATCAAAGCAGAAAATGATCGAACTCTTACCTTACAGAATAATTCACTTGCACTACACCATGTATGTTTTTTTTTAAGAAGAATCCTCATACAATCATTGTATGCAACCTGCAGCTTATGGAGACTCTCTCTTTTAAAATTATACCACAGAGGAGCTGTGTATAAAGAACTGCAATAAGTTCTAAAGAGGTTTACCTTAACCTATCCAGCATATTTGCTTGAGCATATAACTTTCTACGTTTCCTGTACATATCGTTATCATCACTCATATCCTCAGTAATGACATGCCCAAAATATTTAACAGTTTTACTAACATTTAAAACTTGCCCTGACGAACAAAACTCTGGAAAAATCATATCTCTATGTTCTTTGGTTCTACACGTCACGTAAACACTCTTTTTTTGAATTATATTGCACATCATATCTCTGCCCATAATCTGCACAAATATTAAGCAGCTGCTGAAAACCAGCTCTTCTAGGGGAAAAGATGACCAAATCATCAGCATACATGTAATACAGACACATGTACAGCACACATGTAATATAAATTTGGGTGTACTAATTTTGGACTGTTATCATAAGTTATTTAGTTAGATTAGCTCCAGATTTGTCTTCAGTACTGACTAATCTAATGTATATGCACAAATATGATATTGTGAAGCATTCTATAGAAAATATTAATTTAAATGAGATTTGTGAGGGGTGTACTCATATATGTTGAGCACTGCAGCTAATATAGGCTTAAAATTGTAATATATTGCTTTTTTACAGTGAGCATGTGTAAAAATTATCCTATAATAATGTCAGAGGTTATCACACTTACGTCTTGCGTGGTCCACAATTCACTGCCATTACACGAACTGGCCGCAAGATGTCGCGCGTGTAACACGATACAGATCAAGTTCATGTCGAAAACCTACAGAAGAGGGCAGAAACTCTCCATCTATGATAGACAAAATAAACCCAACTAAAAATGTATAGATTCTCCCAGAAACTGGCCGATGTATAAAATAATGAAAAAAATATTCATAAACACGTTTATCAGGTTTTACCAGGTTTCATTTAGCAAATTCTGAGGTAGGCAAACAATATCTTCACTGTAAAATATTATATGATCAATTAGTCCTGACAGCATATGTTTTTAGGTCATTGTAACTTATAAAATTAAGTTAGAACGTGATTAACTTAGTTGAAGTCAAGTCAGTTTAACATAATATATAATAAGTAATATAAGTTCAATGGACTCAAGGTTCATTTGATTCAGCCCACAAATATAAGGCAACCAGGACTTTTTTTTTGTGTTGTTGACATCCGGAGATTTTGTCACTCGTTAAAAAAAACGCTATTCATAAAAGTAGAATGGAAACTATATGATATTGTGGTTTGCTTATTTGGGGTGATTCTGTTATTGATTAGCTTTAAAAAAAATACAAATAGGAAAAATCAATGGTATGTCCTCAAATGTGTGTGTGTGTGGTCGGGTTCATTTCCACACAAATGCTGAAGAAATTATAGACCATTTCAACGTGGTCATGTTATTGGCCCATGAACATTTCCTGCTTGTTACCAAACTATTTCATAGCTGTAACAAGAGGCAGTTCAATCATAACTTAATGTTAAAACAGCTAGCATAACATTATTTTGTCAATATGTGGCTCTTTTTGGATTTTCGGAAGCTATGGAAATTAAAAATGTATATCAGGAAATACATTGGCACCATTGTTTTTGTTTACATCCCTCAAAATGGTGTACAGGTTGCCGTGTACGTGTTTGAGCATATTTTGACCATCGTTTTTGTCTGATTTTAGTTTGTATATTATTTATTAATTATTTAATTATTGTTTTAAAGATCTTATTTAAACCATAATTTAGGCTACTCTTAGACATTTAGTAAAAAAAACAAAAACTCTACATTTTCTCATTACAGAATTTATTTTTTAATGGCATTTTATACTGCAAATATGGTTAGAGGATGGCTAGTGTAGCAAAACCATGGTTAATTTGTAATTACAATAAACATGTTTTCGTTTTATCTATGATAAAACAGTGGTCAAATTTTCCCTAAGTGGTTTAAACACTAATTGTTTGTTTAAAATGATTACTTTCTGGTTGTTTTTGTTGTGAGTTTCGTCTGTGTTTTCTCAAGAGGACTTTTATTTGCATTTTATCTTTTGAACTTTGAGATAATTACTTTCCGAGTAAACTAGGTCGAATGGATTTCATCTTCTGGTGTTTTTAACTGAAGCGAAACTTTATTTATTGAACGTCACACACGAATACAGAACTGCCCAAACTGATAAAACGCTCTCGTGATCAATAAATGCGCTAATTACGCGTCAGGACTGTTTGGTTTTGTTTCTCAAGATTGTGTTAGTATTGTTGGATGTTTATGCGGCATCGTTAAACTGATTATCGAAACGTTCTCAGTACTAAGATCAGACAGCGGTTTCCTACCAAATATATGAATATGAAGCGCTTTTATCTCGTTGAAAACCTTCGCATCGATCTGTCAGTCAGTTATTGACTTTGTAAAGCCTTCTGGTGCAACATCATTCCGGTCTTTTTCTCTGCTCTTAATGATCTCTGCTGTGTGTGAGTGCTTATTAGCTCCACATCAACCATATTTATTCACGTTTAATATGGATTCCGTCATAATGAAAACGCACAGGTATGATTATTAAATTACGACAAGATTATAATTACAGTAAATAGTTTTCACCATGTTTTAAGTTACGTTTCTTTAAATCTATTCATCTACTGCTGATAATTATGGCCTTCAAATAGAAGGTAACTTGTCAGATCTCCAAATGCATATGTAAAAATGCATGTGGTCTGAGTAAAAACGATCCTAAACATGTAAAACAGCAGCAGGTGAGTGAGAAATTTGGCTGAAGCAGATTGGTAAGCTGAAATATGTGATCGATTAATCAATAGGGTGTTGTCTGTGTCAAATCCATAAGCGTAGCATCTCAAATGCACATCAAATATGATTCATATTCCAGAAGCATCACAAGAATTCCAGTCCAGACAGGTGAGCTAATATAAGACTTTGAGCAATATGCTTTATTGAACACCAGTAGTTTGCATGTAGGGTTATTTCATATATGTAGTTCAAAGCCTACAAGAAAAGATTGAATTTATATATTTATATATAACTTTTTTACAAATGCAGTCAAAGAGTTTGTGTTCTGGTACAACAGTGGGGGATTTCCGTTTCAGATGGTGTACAAAGTTTAACATGCACATTTATACAGTAACTAACGGCAACAGGGAAAGTTACCTGTAATATTTTTACAGTCTCAAACTGACCTCAAATGAGGCCTGGCCAGAAATGGAATGTGAGTCTTTTTTTTTTTTTAATAAAAGATATTGCATTTTTAAAATCGTTATTTAAACTAATTACATACAGACAAACCTTAAGCAAAATAACTTCTTCAATAACTTAGAAAATAATGAAATGGTTTGCGTTTTTGCGGGCAGTGAGAATGGTGTTGAGTGGTTTGTACATACAGACAGACTCTCATACAGGGAAAGCTGAGGTCTTAGGAAGGTATGCCAGTTTTAGAAATAAATGCATATGGAATTAAAAACCCAATAACCCCGCCCCTAGTAGCCACACCCTGAACAAGTCCCGCCCATCAGGGCTCAGTCAGGACAGCGGCCACTCCTGTGTCATTCAGAGTCATTCCGTCTTCTCGATTTTACCGTCTTTTGTCGGTGCCTCGGTTTTGCGCAGTGTTTTGTCCGAGTTGGAGTTGATCTGATTGGTGTCCGGCGTTCCTGTGTTCTTATTTGCTGAGTGTTTCTCCAGGTAATTGAGCATTTCGCTGAGAATCGTTTGAAAGGTGCTAAGAGCTGCGCAAATCGCCGGCGTACCAAATCCATGCGTGATCAGACTGAAAAAGATCATAGAAAACAGTTGTTAATGACAATCCTTGATTTAGTACATCCAGCTAATTTTAATGCAATAACAGTCATTTGAAATTACAGTGACTTTGGCTTTTCAAAAACAGTTCATGTTGCAAACCGGTATTTGTTATTGTATTATTCAGGGTGTCCGCGGGGTCTTAACAAGTCTTAAATTCACTGACATATTGTGTTGTAGGTCTTAAATCGTTTTAAAAAGCTCTTAATTTTGCTTTTTCTTAGAAAAGCTACTCAATTTAGGCCGACATCCATCCAATGACCAACAATACATCTCAATAAAACCTTATTCTTTATATTTAAGTTTTATATCACAACAGCTGTTAGACATTTTTAAAGCAAATTCCTCAAATTAAATTCCTTAGTCAGGGAAAGAAAACAATTAAAAGATTCCTTATGATAAAAAAAAAAAAATTAATCCTGTAGAAGTCTAAAATTTAATTCTTAATGGTCTTAAAAGTGTCTTAAATTTGACTTTATGAAACCTGCATTATTGTCAGCATAAACACACTTTTTTTTTTTTCAGTGTTATAGTAGCTATATTGAAATAGCCTACTTCCACATTGCAAAACAATGAATTAGTGCTATTTTTGCAGGCAGGTTTTGGCTCTTTACCTGAAGTGTGTTAGATGTCTCTGAATGTCCAAGTCCAGAATAGGTGTTGGTCTAGAGGAACCGAGCGGAGATCGATCCTGACTTAACAAATCCTGAAATTCCTTACAGATCTGCCTGCAGAAACAGCCATACACACAGTTATAGATCTCGAAAACGCTCGGAATAAAACAAAAGCAGCATTTCTTATAATTGGTGTATAAAGGAAAGTTAATAAGAGCTCACACATGCAAACTCACATCCTTTCACCCACTTATCAGAAATTACACCTTCCCAGAATTTTCTCAATCCAATTTTGGATCGGTTTTAAAACATGAGTTTATATGTTCACTCTTAATAAAAATGACACTGACACTGAAATGAGTCCTTTAATGACACTGATGGTTCTTTGAAGATCCTTGAACATTCCATTTGGAACATGTTCTATATAATAGAAAAAGGATTCTGAATTTTAAATCATTCACTCATTTTCCTTCGGCTTAGTCCCTTTATTCATCAGGGGTCGCCACAGCGGAATGAACCCCCAACTTATCCAGCATATGTTTTATACAGCGGATGCCCTTCCAGCTGCAACCCATCACTGGGAAACATCCATACACACTCATTCACACACACACAACGGACAATTTAGTTTATTCAATTCACCTATAGCGCATGTGTTTGGACTGTGGGGGAAACCGGAGCACCCACAGGAAACCCACGCCAACACGGGGAGAACATGCAAACTCCACACAGAAATGCCAACTGGCCCAGTCAGGCCTCAAACCAGCGACCTTCTTGCTGTGAGGCGACAGTGCTAACTACTGTGTTGCTCTTAAATTTTAAGTTCTTTTAAAAAGTCCTTTTAAGAAACTGAATTATTTTTGGGAAGCCAAAAATGGTTTTCCACTGCGAAAACCTCCTTTTGGAATCTTCATTTTTATGAATGTAAACAGAGTGAAAGCATTTGGGTGTAAATGAAGGCTTCATTTAGCATTTTATTAGTTATTATACTGTATATCGGGCTATAAGAAGAAGTGCAGTCTTACTTGGTGGCCAGCACCATTTTCTTGCGTGCGTTCTGTTCCTTTGGTTCTGTGTGCTGGCGGGCCAGATGCTCCCCGACCGCTTTAGTGGGAAACTCAGTCTCACAGGTGTAACCAAAGTCTCGAGCCAGGTGTAACGCTTCTCCTGCATCCACAGAGAGCAGACAAGAGGGAAATCACTACTTTCTCTAAATACTGCTTAATGAAATTGCATAGATGTTGCATCAATCTGTCTCATACCACTCTTATGCTCAAACTCTTCCCTAGAGTAATAAAGATTATGTCTGTAGACTAAAAATATTCCACTTTTTCTTTTATGGCGGAACAGATGTGTGTGATTTAATCTTAATGATATCATCCTCAGCAAATATGAGGAAACTAAACCAGACGCGTTAACAATATCCTGCCGTATGCGCTCAGGTGTCAATTATAGTTAACGAAAACTGAAATTATAAAAGTAGAGTTTTACCTTTAAGGCAAACACACAACAAGCATTACTAGCATTCAAGAAAACCAAAATAAGACAAATTATTTATAAATAAATACAATACTTGCTTTTTTAAAAATACTGGCTAAAGAGCAAAATTGCATTCGACGCTTAAAATCTACACATTAAACTAAATGAAAATATAAACTCGTTGCCGTAATATATCGTGCAGGTAAAACTGCTTCTCTTTAAACAACTTGAACAAAGTAAACTTTAAAAGTCATTGCACAAATGTCTAACATCAAATCAAATATCAAAAACAAATTTGTGCATTTCTGATTTGAAGTATTGTAAGCCTTAATACGTTTGGTCTCCTTAAGTCTTGTTTATTACTATAAATATCTAAACGTACCTAAATCCATGTACATTTACTCGAGAAGCAAAAGAACAATGTTTTGTTTTCTGAAAAATGTATTAGAAATAATTAAGTAAATGTAATCTTAAACCGTGATCACTAAATTCAACACAAAAAAAACGAGATTATTTTTATGACCATACTGAGAGAGATTTTTTTTCCATTATACATTAAGACTTTAAGGGATAGTTCACCCAAAACCGAAAATTAATTTACGCATCCTTCACTTGTTCCAAACCCATTTGAGTTTATTTCTTCTGTTGAACACTAAAGAAGATACTTTGAAGAATGCTGACAACCTTTAGCCATTGACTTCTTCTATAGTAATTGTTTTTTCTACTATGAAATTTCAATGGTAAGAAGTTTTCAGCATTCTTCAACATATCTTCTTTAGTGTTCAACAGAAGAAAGAAACTCATAAAGGTTTGGAACCACTTGACGTTGAGTAAATGAGTAAATAAAATTTTTGCGTGAACGATCCCTTTAATATTCTCGGGCGAACTGAACACTAAGACTGATCATTTCTGCAATCAATTCCATTATTTACTGCGCTGAAACCAACCAACCATTGATTAAACTTAACCATTGATAAATCTGAAAACAGTCATGATATAAACCAGAGCAGCACAAATGAGTCCATACCTTCCACTAAAGAGGTCAAGAGTGTGACGTTGGCTGCTTTCCTGCGGCCTGCTGGGAGATTGAGTCCCAGTCTGTCCAGTTTCTCCCTGAGGCACCGGCCGCCGTTCTTTGACTTGGCCCTGAACACACAGATGGAGAAAAGTCCATCAGCAACACTCATCGCATGTGTGTCATTCACATCCCCAGAAGAGCGTTTGCTGCCCAACATGCCTTTTTTTCCAAAGCACTTCTACATTATTCAGCCTAAACACTCTACAAACCTACATTTCTGTGTGAACTGTAGCTGTGTGATATCTAAATCGAGTCCTTTCATATTTTAAGATTAAATTTAAAGGGATAGTACACCCCAAAATGAACATTCTGTCATCATTTTACCTTGTTTCAAACATTTATGAGTTTTTTTATAGGTTTAAATACAAGAGAAGATATTGTGAAGAAAGCTGGAAACCTGTAACCATTGACTTCCATAGTATTTGTTTGTCCTACTATGGAAGTCAATGGTTACAGGTTTTCAGCTTTCTTCAAAATATCTTCTTTTGTGTTTAAGAGAAGAAAGAAACTCATAAACGTTTGGAACCACTTAAGTGTGATTTAAATAGTGAGAAATTTTCATTTTTGGGTGAACTGTCCCTTTAATAATGTGGAAAAATCACAATGCTTATTTTACTTTTCATGACTTTATAGTCTAAAGTGTTTAATTAACAATCAATATCCCAATTTCCTTTCATCTGAACTGAATTTGAGTGTTTTTCTGGTGCTTCTCGTGTTAATAAACCTGTGCATCAGCAGTACGAGTTGTCCTGTGTGTTTAAAACGAGTGTGTGTGTGTGTTTCTCTTCTCTTCTCGTCACTGGCCTCATTTCTGCTCTCCAGTCTGTGTCCCTCATCAATAATGGAGCCTCAGCTTCACTGTTCTCATTCCCTCTCCATCTCTCTCTCTCTCTCACACACACACACATCCAGCCTTTATCTCTGGATTTACTGTCCTGGAGTCCATGTCCCATCTCTTTATCCTCTTTTTGCTGTCTTGCTTTGTTTTGCCAATTAGAAATTTAAAAATAGCAGGAATTTCATTCAATTCCATTACTTATGTTTCAGTGTCTTGTTTTAATCCTTTTATGATTGAGGAATGTCATGCAACATGCATGGAGATCTTTGTTAAATTGACAGGCAAATGTGTGCCAGCAAACATTCCCCCTGCTTCTCTCAGGCCTCACAGCTGTAATGTACTCTTACATGGGGTTTTGCAGCAATGCCATGGAAGTAGCATGTTGCTTTCCTAATAAACAGTTCTTAAAATAATTGGTTTTAAGTTAAAAAACAAAACAAATCTAAAGACTCTTTTTCCACTGTGAAGAACCTTTAGAGCAATTAAAACGTTAATTTGGAACAATCAAAGAGTAAAGCACTTTTATAACTACTAGATGATACCAATTATTTAAAATGGAGTGTCATTTCAAATTCAGTGCATTTCAAATTCCGACTGATTTCCAGGTGATCTTCTCTTTTACCTTCTTAATATTCCACCGAGTAAAGAAGCATTGAGACACTCTGGAGGAGACAGGCGGCGTTTGACTTCAGCGATGGTCACTTTGTACTTTGAGGTAGAGCTGAGAAGAGAAAGTCTTCCTGGTACGGAGCAGAACAGGTCTGTAGGATTCACTACACATGTGCCACCTGTACACAAAGCCAACACACAACACCTTCAGTCAGACCTTTGACTTTACTGTTCTGTTTGAGGATGCAAATGACAAAAATCACCCAGATGCATGCAACAGCAAAACAAAAAAAAAAGGCTTTTAAAGTTTCAAACAAGATTGCTTGGATAATAATTCAAAGTCCATCATAATTTTGAAAACATGGGTTGAAGCTGCTCTGTTGAATTTGGGCGGTTGAAGCGAAAGTTCACAAACTTAAAAAATGCATAAACGATGTGTAATCTTATAAAATAAAGTTTCCCAAAAGAGGATTTTGAGGAGATGCCATAGAAGAACCATTTTAGGTTTTTACAAAGAACCTTTAAGTTCTTAATGGAACATTTTTTCTTAGTGCGAAGAACATTTTAATAATCTAAAGACACATCCTCCACCGAAAATATATTTTATGGTGTGAAATGTGTGTAAAAGGGTCTTTATGAAATGTCTGGTGCCAGTAAAGAACCTTCTACTTTTTAAGAGTGTATTGTAGGTAATTTTAAAGTGAATTGTTTCTATATGTTTCTGTCATGCGGTTTGACAGATTTTTTAAACAGTGCAGTTAGTCCATGTGGTCATTATATAGTTCAATAAGTAAGTAAATAAATTGAATGCTACTAAAATTCCAACTTCCAAAAGTATTTCATCTCAGCTACTTGTACAGAAGTACATTGTCGCATTTAATTTCATATACAATATGTTTATTAAGACTTGTGTGTCAAATCCATATGCATAAATGTGTTCAGGTTGTAAATGTGACATGTCCAGATTGCACTGCAATTAATTGGTCAGCTAGTTTATTTAGCCACGTGTGTGTGTTTGTGTTCGAGTGTGAACGTGTGTGTTCCTGAAGGAGTTTTTTTTGGCTAGTGGGCCTCTAACCTGCTCCTCATCAGTCACCCTAAAGCGCTCTGACAAACCAAAGATCTCTGCTAGCATGCAAGTTCACTTCACATTAATTCCACCCAAAATGTTTTGATTCAAAGTAGTTTGTATTTTATGTTGCCAAGGGCAATTGAAAAAGAGCTATTGCCGGTAGTCTGGTCGCGCGCGCCGGGCCCAGAGGCGATAGCGGGTATTTAAGCGCGAGGGAGAGTAGCCCGAGGCAGCGCGCGAGCGATCACAAAGCGAATCAAGCGCTTTTTGCGAGTTTGCCACAAAAATTAAAGAAAAAAAGACATAGGCCAAATGTCATTCTGTTTCTATTTCAACTGTAGTGATGGTGCGTGTTTACGGCGCGCGCCTCGCGCTCATCACCAGCACACACACACACACGCGCGCGCGCATGAGCGAGCGAGAGCGCGCACAGTGAGAGAAAGATGCACTCACACATCCAGAGTGTGTATGTGTGCGTGCGTGTGTGTAAAGGCGGGGTAAAGCTTGATCAAATTCCTGAAAGCTAAGAGGGATAATCATGATTAAAACACAGACGACTTTTCTAAGTAGGATCCTCGTTTCTTGAGTGATTTCTTTTGAAAAAGGTTATCTGAATATTCAACGAAGCCAAAGCTGCAGTCAGTGTGAACAACATTAATATGATCTCCACTGAATTTGGAGCCGCGCGGCATTAACATATCAAAGCGTGCGCCCGAGGCGCGAGAAGCTATCGATACCGGAGCGCGAGGTAAAGCAATGATTATTGGTTGTGATGGTTGGAGCGGCGGAGCTCGCGGCTAAATCCTGCACACCATTAACTGGAAGTGATGGCGAGCCCAACACCTAGACAGAGTTTATTAAAAATTAAGCGCCCAAGACACCGTTCGCTTTATGGCAAACTCCACATGTGTGTCGATCCACTGCTGCTTTGAAGACACAGACAAAGATGCGACTGATATTATGAAAATATTACGAAACGTGGAACACGATTCCATTCATCCACACAAGACTCACGATTTTACAAAACACCGCGGCAGACAGAAACTCTTCTGAGAACACCTCTCACTGGAGAATGACCTTGAGAAATGTATGTTTTATCGTGGTTTCAGCTTCTGAAAAATGTGAATAGGCCCAGTGCCTTAATTATGGATTCTCTGAGTAATTAATGCATTTTCTCTGAACTGCGTTAGCTGGAAAGATACTACAATGCTAAACATGTTTAGAGACAAAGGAAAACGTTTATTTCAATACAAGTAAAACAAATAATAATAATTATTGTTTGTCATAATTATTTAAAAATGTTTACAAATTGGTATATTGTGCATGAGTAAATAAAAAAACCCTGATGCACACAATTATGCAATTACATTCTGCATTTAGCCAAATTAATTTCAAATGCAAAGCCGATATTGAAATGCTTTTTACTTCTTTGTTGTAGGTTATTATTATTATTTTATTTTTTTCTTGTACGTGTTTTACAATAACAGCCGCATTAAATTACAATAATAAAAAAACATGCCTGTTGATTGACGTAAAAAATACTTGATTTCATCTTCATTAAAATGTTACCATTTGTTTTTCTTAAAAGAGATTAAATATAAATGCGCTAAATGTGCGTGTGTGTGTGTGTGTATATATATATATATATATATATATATATATATATATATATATATATATATATATATATATATATATATCGTCACTGGAAAGCAAGAGCCTATAAAATGTTAGCAATAAATTGGCGATTTTTAAATCTATTTTTATATAACTTGAACTATTTTAAAACTATATCTAGCAGACACGTCAATGAAAATACAATTAGAACTTAAAATAAACATATTTAAACAAATTACAAATAAATAGTTTCTATTTGCGTGTGTTTGTGACCTTACCTCTCCTGATCACACCACCTTGGCCATTTAACACGAGTCCGCATTGCGCGTCTACAGATCCCTAAACACACAAACATATATATATATATATGAACTTCATAATCCATAATGAACTACTCTTAAATATTGTGATCAGTGTGACACATTAAACAGACCACGTGCTAACAGGTTGTTAAGTTTCAGAAGTAACAGCACCTGTTACATTATGATGTCAAACTAACAGATTATTATTTTACTTTCACTTATCAGTGATGTCATCAGCCGAAGAAACATTGGATTGCATCAAAAGAAAAGAGTTAATCCGTCTCACGAGCCACGACCAGTCTGGAGGCCAAGTCAGACACACACACACACACACACACAAAATCTCTCAAAGAAAAAAAAAAAGAAAAGCACACATATTTCACCCACACACTCACATCCATATTGACACCATACTGGCGTGCTCTTGTAACCCTTTAACAAACTCCTGCTCTATTTTTCTTTTCCCCGCAGTTAAAGTGATTATAAAAATCAATATACAAACCCGTCGGATCAGGCATAAATTACGCGTGTGCGTGTTAAAGGTGCGGCAGCTTCTATTGTTCCGCGTGCCAAATCTGTTTAGCGGCTCAAAGATGCGCTTGTGCGCACGAGACTGCCCGCATCTGTTCTGCGGCCTTCACCGAGCGCACGGTTTCATTCAGCACCAAAGAAAGGTCCAAAAAGCTTTTCACGGGACGTATGTGTTGCTTTCTGTGTTTTTGTCTGTTCTCCTGTGGGCCTTTTTGTGTGCGTGTGCAGAATGTTCCTTAACACGCGACAGCAATACTTAAAAAATCTTGCGTTTTTTTCAACACGCTTAAACTTCTACGGCTGTTTTGCAAAAAGCGTTAAGAAAAAAGCAATAATATAAAAACAGCACATTGCAAAATTGCATTGTTACTACAAAATATTAAAGTAGTTTAGTATGGGTGTTTTAGGACAATCTATGTTATTGTACTCCAATGTTTATATATATATATATAAGCAATATTATTGCTATAATATTATAACTACAATTATAATTATATTATAATTTTAATATTTTACCAAGCAATGGTTATTTTGTTTATATTTTTTACACATGCGCTGTAAAACATGGGCAAAACAAAAATTATGTAACGGACATATATTTATTAATCAAAATATTACAACAAGAGTATGTACATTTAATTCTGTTTTATAGTATAATTTATATAATAATTTTAATCCTATAAATTAGATTACGTCGATGTTATCTTTCAAATCGCTTTAGTATACATTTATAAATATGTCTATGCACTGAAATTAAATTTCCAAAAACAGCACTGTCTAAAATATTTTATTTCAAATACATAAAAATGTATCTATTTAAATTCGCCGTCGCATTGCGTTTTAAAAGGACTGGGTGATAATTTTGATTTTGACATATTTTTGACTTACCGGTTAAACTTGAGCTGTTTCAGATGTCTGTGCATAAATAACCAGTTGATTGACATTAAGTCCTAAATTGGATAAACTACGGTGCTCTACAGCGGAGGATTTGCCTTTTGTTCGCACTTTTTCAAGCCCTTAATCCGCCTTTTAACAGAGGAAAAAGAAACAGCGGCTTTACAGAAGCGAGGCCCGACATACGCGCAGACTTCTCAATATTCACTATATTAAATATGTAAAATCCGCTGGTTAAATCAACTCAAATGCGGTGCATCCAAACGTTTCGAAATACAGCTTTAAAAAGTCTTTATTTCACGCGTCGGTAATTAATGCGTATCTCATACACAGACTTATTTTTTCGTTATGATTTTTTTTCGTTTCTACAGTTTAATTCGAAAGAGTACAATTGTGCGTTATTCGGTCAATTTATTTGTCGTGCGAAAACGTAAAGGCCGCAAAAAAGTGATCGCATGGCCTTCCGTTTTTCCCCTCAACTCCGGATGTTTTTTTTTCGAGCCCTCGGGCAATCATTTCTTCTGTTCGGGCAGTGAAAGTGACTATACAACATCCCTGAAGGCGTCGACTTTTCTGCAGACGACACCGTTGAGTGTGTGTGTGTGTTTTGTGCTTGAACGGTAGAATGCCGGTGAGGTGTACCTGTAGGTCATCGGCCCCCGGTGGCGGCAGCCCCAGACCCGCCCCGGGCAGCAGTCTTTGCTCGGGGTGCATGCCGTACTGAGAGCCGTGGCTCATGATTGACAGGTCATGCCTGCGGTATGCGTCCAGGCAGCCCAGTTCCCTTCGCTGCTCGTCCAGGCACGAAGACTTGAGCGCCCGGGCGTTGTGAAGGTTGATGAAGTCCGCCGGTTCGCCGTGATGGAGCTGCTGGTAATACTGCTGCGAGTGATGCAGAGAGTTTAACGAGTACGCGTCCGGGTTCACGGCCGGGTGGCTGTGCTGGAACTCGTAGTGGAACGACTGGTGGTGTAAGGGCGTGTACTGGTGGTTCGTGGGAAAATACGGGGAGGCAAATTCGGTTCCGGTAGCTGGGTATGTAAGCGGAGACGATGAAGAGTAAGCGACAGACGAGTTGGCCACAGATTCCAAGCATCCGAGTTGCATCAAACGGTAGCTGTTTGATCCGTCGTGACGTATCTGTGCGGGGAAAAAAGAGAAAAATATGAGGGATGTCATTTACACGCGCTCGCAGCGATCCGCGCGCATTTCTCACGCGGCGGAAACTCAAACCTTCCCCAAACACACAAACACACACAGCAGCTCAAAGTGTCTTTTAAAAAAGTACCTGACGGCGATGTCATCTCTCCGTTTCTGGGAGGGAGTGCGTGAAACACACTGCAAACTGCTCCACGAGCTCACAGCGTTTTTTCCTCCCTCACTTGTCTATCATTTGCCACGGAGTCTGTTATTTGACTATATTATTATTACTACGTCCGTGCAATCGCTATTAAAAGCCTTTTAGTCCCAACAATCTACGCCCGTTTCACCGCAGGTAAGCACAACACACGAGAGTCTGCACTACTGCTGTTACTGGGATAATTATTATTATTGTTATTATGAAGTAAAGAATGAGCAATTATAGTTCAAATGACGGCGGAGAGCTTTTATTTACATGAACCATCGAGAGAAATATTTATCACGGAGAAAGAAAATAAAACAAATAGCACAATCAATTTTCAGCAGAACTGAATATTTATCCTCGCCTTTGCAGCAAACTCCCATCACAAGTATTAACTTCCATTCCGCTGTGCTAAGCAATCACAAATTCCCCTCCAACCGACGCTACGCTAAATTAAATGAAATTAGAGGATTTTTGTGAAGTGGTAAGAAATGAATTTAAATACCTCCGCATCGTGCACCAGTCCCGGAAATGTGGCTGACATTCTCGCGATCCAATAACCCGATTTCCTCGCGCTGTTGGGCGAATGAAAGAAAAAAAAATCCCCAAAATAGCGCGTGAAAATGAAATGTCGCCTCGCGCTGTCGGTAAAAGCGGCTGAAATGCCTCCCCTCTGCACAAAGCGCTCCCTGGCTCGGATTTTGTACTTGCTGGGTATTTCTCCGGCTGATGTCGTAGGTCCCTTGGTAATATAGAAGTTTTGAAAATTAAGCATCAGCATTGAGGAAAGGGAGGACAATAGAGAGAGCAGCCTCATCCCTGGAGACACGGAATAAATATTGTATCTTCGCCTAATAAGGAACCAAGTGCGCTTTCAACATTTTTGATGATTTTTGTGGACATTTCTTTAAGGTCGTTCGTGCTTTCTTTAGCAGGGCCAGTTTTATTTGTCTCTGTTTTCCTCGCGGCTTTACCATTTACCTGCTTTTTGGATTTTTTTTTTTCAACAACACGTAAGTTTAACTTGGTGTATTTTGTATCGCTGTAATTCTGCACGATTAAACTTTATTTTTTTTTATTTCACTTATTCGTAATGTGGTCTCTATTTGTTTTATCAATTATTTTTAATTTCGATATAGGAGAGAAGCGTTTGCTTGAAAGAAAAATTAATTGCAAATAATGGTGGAACGAATTACGAATACTTTTAACTATAATCACGCATTTTTCTTGTTTTAATCGAAAACTTAGTTTAGAAATAATGTCGAACGAAAACATTACACAGCAGAAGAATAGGATACTGAATGTATGGATTATTTCAAAGCTATGGAATGGAAATAGCCTATTTTTACCCCTTTATCATCGGTTGTCCACATTAATCGACGCTATTTTCATGTAGTATTTTGATTATTTGATATAGTAGTTTAGTAATGCCTTTTTTGACAACATCCGTGCTTTGTACTCACTTTATGTCCAGTTTAATTATACTAAAGCCATTCCATTCAACATGTATTATTTGTGTTCTGTTCACGGCTAACGGAACCGGGACAGTGACGGTCTGACCCACGCTGGAGGTGTTTTGTGCACGTTTAGGAGGATGAGTGGGGCGCGCGTGCATAAGGGGTCATCGCTCAAATCAACCTGTCGGTCAAATTTACGTTTTAAGAGCCACACAAGTGCATGAAAAGAAACGGACAACCGTTTTACCCACAGTCTGCGATAAACTTCCTAATATGAATATTTAACTATGAAAAAATAAAATGAGTCATGACGTTTAACGGTTTATGGGAAAGACTTTTAGCTGATGTACAAATGTGAGTGTGTGTGTTTAAGTGAGTACCATAGTCATGTGCCTCGTTCTCACCGTTTCTGAAAGTCTCCTCCCTCCACAGCAGCAAAATATCCGAGTTAAGTTTTTTGTGTGTGTCTGCGAGAGGTTTGGCAATTTTTAAGCGTTTAAAAAGCTGATGCTCCTTATTTAACCCAAATTACCGCCATTACCGCGGGCTCGCGCCCTCGTGCATGAGAAGGGCGGACGGAGACGCCTCAAGCGCCCGGTGTCTCGCGCAAAGGGAGGATCCTCTCACACAAACATACACATATACTGACGTATTCCGCTTCATAAATGTTTTACTCGCAAAACAACGTGAGAGAAGGGAAGCCTCATTTTATTTTCATTTAATGGGCGAGCTAAAACGGCTGATGTTGTTTTAAGTAGACATTATTGAGGAGGCCTACATCATTGGCTCTCTCTCTCTTTTTTTCTCAGGCAAACAAAACAGAAAGGAAATGTGTGATCTCCGAACACCAGGACTAATTCAGATTAATATGACACAAGATACACTCAAAAAAGGGTTTTTGCTGCTTGTTAAAGTACTTTTTTAAAATAATTCTTTAGATTTCTTTTGGCACAACTTAATTATTTTATGTTTAATCCACTTTAAGAAAAAAATAATCTAAAGCGATAGTTCAGTAAAAACTAAAAAAACTTATAGTTTACTAATACTTTACTTGATCCAAGCCTTAATGACTTTTATTTTCCTTCGGTTGAGCACAAAATAATATATTTAGAAGAAATCTGCAAACCTGTTACCATTGACTTCCTTAGTATTTGTTTTTCCTACTGTGAAAGTCAATGGTTACAGGTTTTCAGCTTCCTTAAAATATCTTCTGTTGTGTTCAGGAGAAGAAATAAACTTAAGGTTTTGAACCACTCGAGGGTGAGCAAAGAGTGAGTACATTTTAATTTTGGGTGAACTATCCCTTTAACCTAATCATTTTGCGTTGGGACAACATGAAGGAATTGTGAAACCGTAGTTATAGACTATTTTGAGGGATATAAACAATAATAATAATGGTCCTAACGTATTTCCTGATTTACATTTTTAATTTCCATAGCTTCCGAGAATCCAAAAAGGTCCACATATTGATAAATAATGTTATGACAGCCATTTTAATGTCAAGTTATGATCGAATTGCCTCTTGTTACAGTTAGGAAATAGTTTAACAAGCAGGAAATGTTCATATGCCAATAACATTAACAAATTGAAATGGCCTATAACACTAATATTAAACGAATGGTTGGTAAAATAAACTTAAAATGTAAATAATTCAATAAAACGAGCTGGTTGTTGTGTCATAAATGTTCTTTAAAGGTCTGGGGGTGACATAGAAAAATGAATCGCCCAGCAGGAGGCTCTTATGAAATAACACGGTCTGGTTTCAGATATATATCTAAGGCCTCCAGGCAGACTGTAAATTACACGATGTGAGCGCGAGAGAACCCGTCCTCTCACGTGAGGGATTAGAAGCTTTCGCTTGTGTAGTCTGCGAGTGCTCGCGGGATTGAGCGAAGCACCAGTTGCACGGTAGACGGTCTTAATAGGGCTTAACGCGCACAGCAGCGGATGCACATATGCACGCTGTACCGGTCAGGGCTCGAGTCCATCTGTTCGGTCTGGATGCTCCTCGAGATGGTTCCAATATACGTAAATCCGCCGCCAATCCATGCAAAATTAGAAATAAAAATAACAGATGCAAAATGAAACTTTTTTTTTAGAGGAGGTGTCCATCCCAGTTTGGCCCAGAGTTATCTGTAATTGATTTAACATTGGATTAAAAGCGTCGCAAACTGTGACTAGCAGCTGGCCGCCACCGGATCATAAGATCTGTCATTTGGAGCAGCAACAATCATAAGCCAAGACAAATATTCTGGTGACTCTTAAAAACCTCAATTGACTTGTAACCGCAAAAACATGCAAGCTCGAATCGTTTTGGCCGACATTCAAACATAAAACAAGATTGAATAAAAGTTTTAAACATACTGATAGAAATATAACTAATACTAATATTAATGTGTAAACACAGTTAATTTATCCAATTTAGTAATTTATGAGAAGTTCAGATAGCTAGGAAGGTCGTGATCTGTAATTACATAAAACGTTAAAGCATTTGATAAAATCGTTCATATTTAGCTACGTTTTATTAGCTCTGTTGATAAAAAAATCTGGCTACTTAGGCTATTTAAACAAAAAAAAAATAGTAAGAACATTAACAAAAAGTTGCTCAAAATTGTTGCTTTCCCTCCCCAAATATTAAGTTGACACCGCAGTGATCTGTCAGCATCCCAAACCCAAACTGCTATGTTAATCTGGAAATATATAAAGAAACGTCTTATTGTAATTTAAGCTCTCTGTCGACAATGATGTTTGTCTCACACTGACCATTTGTCAAAAAAAAGTCAAATGAAGTTCATCAGTCGTGGATGTGAGTGATGCTCAATATGGTGTCTGCGTCCGTTAGATAACGGCTCTCTAGCTTTATACACTGTAAAACACCAAATAAGGTGTTTATGAGATAATTATAATTAAAAAGTGTACGCAGTCCTCATCGATGTGACCTACATTTACCACACACACACACACACACACACACACACACACACACACACACAGAGTTTTATATGCTAATAGATTTGGAGGGGGAGGGGCGCAGCGTCAGTTTCAGCGCGTGGTGTATTTGGTGGATTTAATGGAGTGCACTAAATAAATTTTCTGTGTTGGAACAAGGCGAAATATTTAACCAAATAAAATTCATTAGCTGTTTAACGAATATTTCAATGTAAAATCATACACAGATTATTTCATGACAAGTTAGGTGTAAATTATTATACACATTTGCCTAAATAAATCCAGGATGAAGCCTCAGGCTTGTTCAGTCCTTATCGTTATATCAGAATCAATAGCGAATGAGTGCAATCATACAGTAAACTGTTGATCAAAAACGAACGAGACGATTTTAATCACTACTAATAACTGTAACAGATTTTCTCTCAAATCTGTCAAAGTATGAGCCAAATGTGGCGTCTTGACAAATGACCAACTGAAAATTCATTTCAGCAAGTAAACAAACACCACTCGTCTATTATTTTTCCTTGAGTGAACTAAACTGAATCTTAAAAATTAATTTAAATCTAGACACGTGCCAGATGCGCGCAAAATGAGCGTTAATTAAAAGAGCAATCTGCCAAAATAACGGAAGAGCACTGACACACTAACACGGACACACACACACACGCGCACACAAAACAAAGTCACAACAGCGTAAAGAAGGCCTCCAAATTTACATCCTATAAATTATAACAAAAATATATAGCTAGTTTGGTAAATATGCTTCCAATATGAACAGAAATGTCAAAGCATATCATTTTCATGCAGCTTGTGATTTCTGATATAGTTATAAATTCTACAGACGAGCATCTGCTCGTTGACACAGCCTTTAACTTCTGTCATAATTTGTTTCCGTCTCATTTCTTCATTAGTTCCGAGTCAAATGCCCGTTACAGACAGAGCGTTACGGTCCAGTGAACTCACCAAACTTCTGGAAGCGACGCTCCGGTCGGGTTTTAGAGCAATGAAAGGCTTTAACATCATTCCGACACTGTACACTAACTACAACACTTCTCAGAACCCTACCTCTTCATTTAAAAGCCCTTTAAGTGCTAAAATGAGATTAATCTCAAAATAAAAAAACCCAACAGCTTGTGGAATTGGAGTGCAAAAGTCATAATAAAGTCCATTTTAGGCATGAGGGATCAATACTCTATTATGTTCACCAGAGGCTGAGCTACACCATGCTGAAAACTCACAGACATTAAATTAACAGTCTGTTTTCAGGTTGAATGAGCATTCAGTGACTGAACACTTTAATCCAGATCCTGTTTAATCCTATTTCATCTATTAATCTAGATTAACTGCCATTAGATATCTAGTTGACCCAAGCAGGAGCTTATTCTTCTAGATAACAAAAACCTTCTATTAAACAGTTAGTTGTGGTTTATAGTGGAATTCTTGAAGTTATAATCCACCCTACAGTTGGGGTTTAACACTAATTGCAACCAATTAACCGCTTGATAGCCAAAATGTTCAGACTGTAGACCAGCATCAACAAAAGCCCAGGTGGTAAAATCTACTACACTCTTAAAAAGTAAGTTCCTTCATTGGCATCTATAGTTCCTTTAAGAACATGAGATATTTCCATGCCACGAAAAGATTCATATCGGAAATTGATTCTCTAGATTTAAAATAGTTTCATTCCACAAAATATTGGTGGAAATAGTTTAGATTTTTAGTCTTGGAAATTGAAATAATGGTTCAAATAAGTAAGTAATGGTAAAGTAAAAGTAAATGGAAAGTAATGGTTTAAAATAACAATGAAACAATGGTTTGTTGATTCTTGTATGAACTGGTTTTCTGGAGAAAGTAAAATGGTTCTCAGCATCGCTGTGCAAACTCTGTTTAGGAGTGTATATTCCATTCCTTAATGATTTTCAACCGGTGGGTAGCAAGGCCGCTTTGAGTTATTGATTCAAAACTTATTTTAAAAGACTTACATGAAAGTATTAGTCATGTTCTTTCAATTTACGTGTAAAATATTTCAATTTATTACGCTAAGTAAAAAGAGAGAGAGGTTGCATGGCAACCAATTTTGTGAAGTAAATTTTCTTTTTGTTGAAGGAATTGGGTCAATTTTCTTAAAAAAAAGCGGGTAATTACTCAACGAACAGATAAAAATGTGGGTCCTGTACCCATACAAGTGGAGAACCACTGTTTTAATGTACAGCATGGTCCAATTTGCGTCTGTTGTGACAATACATACAGCTCAAACATTGAAACTGGAGTGCAGTTTCTTTTTTAATAGTAAATAACACCTACTTCATTGAAAGAAACTGGCAGACTTGGTGAATACTTCATTACACATTCACATATACTGCAAGTCATTCACAAAAACAGTGTGTATTTCTGAAAACATGTTGGAATGCAACACAGTGATGGTTCTTTGAGTGCATGTAAATGCTCAGTGTGTGTGTGTGAGTGACTGTCAGAGACCCTCAGGCCTGTACCAGAGGGCGGGATTAGCTGTTACGTTCATTCAGCACAAAATGGATTCCGATATCAGATAGAGCAGGGCAAGAGGTCTATCTCTCTTTCTTTCTCTCTCTCTCTTTCTGTCTCTCACACTCTCTCTCTCTCTCTCCCACTCTCTTAGACATCCTGACTTTTGCTCTTTGATCGCGTAATTCCTTTGTAATCTGTTAAACGAGGTCGTTTTGTTTATGGATATGAGCTTAATCAGCAGCCAAAAAAAAGAGAAAATCACTTTTACACAACTGCACAAAAACCGGAAAACATCGAGGAGGAGACGGACAGCCACGGATATTGTAAATATTGGAAAATCTGGCATCTCGAAACAACAACTTGGTTACCAACGGTCACACGGTTTTCGCTGAAACGTGGACGGACAGACAGGAGCGAAAAGAGAGATGCAATGAAAAGACTGACGGGCGAGGATTGTTTTGAACATACTAAGTAGATCTGACGAAAGAGAGAAAAGGAAAGGCACAGAGAAAAAGAGAAGTGATGCTATTGACTTCCTGCGGCTGAAGTAAATGAGTTTCAGCAGCAGTTCTGAGAAACGCCTGCTTGAATAAAACCTCTGCTGGAAAAAAGCACAGCTGCCCAGAGAGGATGGAAAGTTTGAGCCGCAGTAGCATCAACTATTAGACCAGTGCTGAAATTACACGCGCACTTCAATATAATTGTTCAAAACAACTTAGAAATAGGAATAATTGGGAAAAAATTTCCTTGATACTCACGATTCACGCACTTACTTTAATAATAACAATAAATTATACATGATTACATGCAAATAACCCTAACCCGTTTTTATGTAAATGTAGTATTATTATTACATTTTTCAGAACTTAAATGCACGGTTTAAAGTTATAAGAAATAATGTTGGAGAAATGTAAAAACTGATGTTTAACATAAGTTTTTTTTTTTCAAAGATTATTAGGGTATGTTTTACAAGGAAATATTACGTATGTGGGGGCGGCACGGTGGCGCAGTGGTTAGCACTGTCGGCTCACTGCAAGAAAGTTGTTGGTTCAAGTCCTGGCTGGACCAGTTGGCATTTCTGTGTGGAGTTTGCATGTTCTCCCCGTGTTGGCGTGGGTTTCCTCCAGGTGCTCCGGTTTCCCCCACAGTCTAAACACATGCGCTATAGGTGAATTGAATAAACTAAATTGGCCGTGAATGAGTGTGTATGGGTGTTTCCCATTACTGGGTTGCAGCTGGAAGGGCATCCGCTGTGTAAAACATATGCTGGATAAGTTGGCGGTTCATTCCGCTGTAGTGACCCCTGATAAATAAAGAGACTAAGCCGAAGGAAAATGAATGAATGTATGTTTTAGTTTAATCAAATAATGTTTTTTTTTACAGTTCTATAAATATTTATAAATGGATGGCTAAATTTAGTTTAAATAAAAATAAATGTTAAAAACTTAAAATGTTAAAATAAATGTAAATAAATTGAGTTCACTCAAAAAAATATTTTTGCTGCTTGTTCAAAGTACTCATTTAAAATCAACACAATTCTTGAGTTTTTTGGGGGGGGACAACTTAATGACAACTTAATTTTTTTGTTCAGTCCACTTAAATTTATAAAAACAATTAAGTTAATCGATTTGTGTTGGGAAGACATGAAGGGATTGTGCGGAATCCAGCCTTTTTTACAGTGTTGTTTCAATACAAATTCAGGAAAATAAGTGTAAATCAAACCAGTGGTTTTAATTTTTAAATAAATTTTTTTGAATTGAATTGTTTTTTCAATGTCCCTATTTTATCTACATTATAAATGCAACAATTTAGCATGTTTTAGGATGCATATATCCATATGAGCAAATGACAAGAGTGGGAAACTGTTCTAAAAAAACCTCGAATAATAACAGAAAAATATGACCAAGCCCCCGCCACCTGGACACACCCACCCATCTGACTGACTGCGAGCTTGTCCAATCAGAGCGTCCGTTTTATCGGCACTGAACAGCTGGAGCAACAGCACCGGTGCAGACGTGCTCAGAAATTAATCACGCTTTTGATCTATCAGTCATAATGAGAGCAACGCTGCTTTCAAAAACACACACGCAGAGCAGCGCACATACTCAAAAATACACCAAATACACTACCTGCACTCCCGAAAACACACACACTGAGAACCTGTTCAAAGGAAAGCAAAGAAATAAACAAAGGAGAGAAGGCAACCCCTCCTCTCCTCCGGGAATTTTACTATTCTGCACTTCTCGGCTTCTCTCATCCCTCTCTTCCCACAATCCTTTGTGCTCGGAATAAAGCTGCTGATTATGAAGCCCAGAGCACTGAGACTCTGCTCACCTGTCAATCAAATGGTAACCTACACACACACCAGCACACACTCAATGTCAGATACCCTGTAATACATCACGTCTCGTACAGATATTATGACATTAACAAACACACAAATGCCTGGTATAGCAGAGAATGGCTTAGAATGGCACTGTCCGTCTTATCGATATCTATAAATATGCTTTTCTGCTCTCATTATTGGCATGAACTTAAACATGAACATGCTCTTGGTTTGGTTTTGCAGCTAAATTTTACTTGTTGAGTTTGGCAGGATAATGCTATACTGTACACTGTAATTAAATGTGTGATTGTGTGACTGACTGACTTGACTGAACTTTGTTTATAATGACAATATGCATAATTGTATATTTTTCCACAACCTGATTCATATAATGCATTCCCTATGATATATATGTATATATATATATATATGTATGTATATGTATATATATATGTATGTATATGTATATATATATGTGTATATATATGTATATATATATGTGTATATATATATATATATATATGTATATAT
>CAIGQV010019088.1:9396535-9410194 GCA_903798115.1 Danio jaintianensis
TATATATATATATATATATATATATGTGTGACCACGGACCACAAAACTAGTCATAAGTGTCAGTTTTTTTAACCTTACATTTGTACAAAATCTGGGAGATGAACAGATTTTCTTTGTTTGGACAAAATTTGAGATATGACTATTTGAATATCTGAGGATTCAAAAACAGCAAAATACTGAAAAAAGAAGAAGAAATGGCCTTTAAAGTTCTTACAATTCACATTACTAATTAGGGATGTCCAGATCCGATCATGTAATCGGAAATCAGGCCCGATCACGTGGTTTCAGACTCAATCGGAATTGGACATTACCTCCCGATCAGGACTTGAATATATATATATATATATATATATATATATATATATATATATATATATTCTCATTATTTTATAATACATCAATAGTTATGCGGTGGCACAGAGTTAGACCTCTTTCTTGACTTCACACAGAAACAGCAACGTGTGCAGCATGACATCACTTTGTTGCAGAAACGCTATTGGTTAAATGCCAGCAAAGTAGAACACGGAAGCAGCTTGAAGCGGAAAGCGTGAGTACGTCTGCGGTCTGGAGGTATTATAAAGTTGATGACTACAACATTGCCAAAGCAAAAAACTTGGGATTGTCGGGTATTTTAAGTTGAGGTGCTATTAGTTTTTAAAGTAGATTTTTTATATATTTACTGTTGCACTAAAGTCAAAAATTGAAGAATTTATATTATTTATTACTTGATTAACAGAGTTGTTGAATGTTAAAATAAGGTGAATTAAATAAAAAATATGGAACATCCTGGATCTGTTTCTTCGCTTTATTCTTTTTTTTAAGTATCGGATTGGGTTTCGGTATCGGTAGATACTCAAAATCAAATGACTCGAGGGCAAAAAAACCTGATCAGGACAATCCCCATTACTAATCAAGAATTTAGTTTTGATATATGTACAGTAGGAAATGTACAAAATATCTTCATGGAAGATGATCCTTACTTAATATTCTAATGATTTTTGGCATAAAAGAATCAATAATTACGACTCATACAATGTATTTTTTTGGCTATTTCTACAATTATACCCATGCAACTTAAGACTGATTTTGTGTTCCAGGGTCACATATGCTAATTCATTACAATTTTAGCATAATATTGACAGTTTAATTCTCGTTTCGTATTTCTCTGTCATCTTTAATTTGACTGTATAATGTACTTCATGGGATTGTACACTCAAAAAATGATTTTTGCTGCTTGTTCAAACTACATATTTAAAATGAGCTGAACCATACAATTCTTGAGGTTTTTTTTTGGGACAACCTAATTGTTTTATGTTCAATCCACTTAAATTTGTAATAACAATTAAGTTAACTTAATCGACAACATGAAGAATTGTATGGAACCCAGCATTTTTTTTAACAGTGTAGTTTTCTCCCTTCATTAAAGCTGTCAAGTACACAGACTTTTACCTTTGTCTTCTTGTCTGATTTAAGTTCCTGTCTCAAATCAATGAATTTGCATTCTCCTCATAGCTGGTTGGTTTAGTTCATGAATTGTTATGCAGAGACTTTTTTGGAAAAGTGGGCAGGCACTAATACACTGAAAAACAAATTTTTAAGCCTGGGACACACTAAGCTGACATTACAGAACTAGCGCGATAAAAACTGACTGTGTTATCTCCTAGCATCGACTGCGTCTGGATCAAAAAGCTGTGCGTGAACAGACCAAACAGACAACAGCCGACATTCTGTGAGTGCATGAGAGGATACCTTTCTGTATTGTCAGTCTACAAAGGAAAACCAGAACTAGTGCGGCTCATTTTGAAAATGTAGCCCTATATACATTTCTGGAGATCACGAATTATGTAGCTAGAGGTACGTATGGCTGCATTTCATCTTTAAAACGAGCGCTACGGTATGATGCCGTTCCTTTTCACACTTACCAGCTGACCACTTACCTTCGCTGTTACCAGTTTGCCCAGTGGCTCGCTGCATACGTCGGTAGACTTGAGACGGGTTTGAGTCCAGCGAAAAACGGTTCCAGAAAGCGGGTAAGACAAAAACAAAAGCCAAAAAATAAAATAAACAAGTAAATAACACGGTGAGAAAGTGGTAAAATCTGAAAACGTGGTAAAAATCAGGCGAGGGCTTTTCTTTTTCTGGTTGCTTTTGAAAACACTATCGGTTGGGTTTAGGGAAGGAGGAGGGTGGGTCAGTCCATCAGTCGGTCGGTCAGTCAAGTCAATTCAAGTTTATTTATATAGCGCTTTTCACAATGTAGATTGTGTCAAAGCAGCTTAACATAGTTCTAGGAAAGTCCAGATTTCAGAGTTGAAGTTCAGTGTAGTTTAGCCCAGTGTGGTTTAAACCTCACTGCTGAAAGTTCAAACACTACAGAGAAAATCCACCGAAGCACAGCTCCACAAGTCCCGATCCGAGCAAGCCACTGATCACGTCAGTCGACAGCGGCCTCTGGTGGATTTACGCGAGAAGAGCAGGCATGAATGGCACTCGCGAGAGAAATTTGAGATCTCAAAAAGCGTACACAGCGGCCTCTGGTGGATTTGCGAAAACAAAAACTGCAAAAAAACCAAAAACGTAGCTCCTGGGACGTATTTGGCGCTCTCCAGAAATGTATATAGGGGTACATTTTCAGAATGAGCCTGGGTTGTATACAACCCCTAAACAAAGCTGCATTTAGTACTATTTTCACAGTACCTCTTGCTCACTAACAAAGGATTTTTCTCGTGCAAATATATCTGATAATCCATATCATTCATTCATTTTCTTTTCGGCTTAGTCCCTTTATTAATCTGGGGTCGCCACAACGGAATGAACCGCCAACTTATCCAGCATATGTTTTACGCAGCGGATGGCCTTCCAGCTGCAACCCATCACTGGGAAAATAATCTATATCATTTGCGAATATTTAAGAAATCACAGCCGGCTTTATTGTGTTCCCTCTTGACTTGCATCGTTTGCTTACTTCCGTAACTTCATTTTTTGGCTTGGTGTGTCCTGGCCTTTAAAACTTTATTGAAGATGCATTAATTGTTCATAGAATAATTATAGATGCATATAATTATTATTTTATTTGCTAAATTGGATTAATCGCCCCCTACTCAATATTCAGTTTCAGCTAGAAGTACAACGTTTTAAAATGTTATGATTTGTGGTAGTGCCTTGACATAACTACATTCATATCGTTTACACATTGTGGCTGTTCAACAATGTTTATTTTGCTAGCGCACATGGTTATTCTTTAGGTGAACGATTAATCTATGCAAGGTAATCCAGTGAAGAAAAACGTTTGTTTTGGTAATCTTCAATCAAAGTCTGATCATTTGCTTCTGTTTGGATTGGCTCCTTCTCTGATGAAGTTAGTTTGACAGCTTCAGACACAATATTCTAAACCACGCCCCTCTTACCGTTAGTTTGCGATGAGGGAATGATGTGCAAAAAGAAGCCCCACCCCCTACTCAATATTCAGTTTGTATTCAATATTTTTACTTCCATTGAAGGCGTCTTAATAAGCCAATTTTAATTGAAGCTATTTTAAAGGAAAGACAAGTGGGGACAAATGACAATTTTTTTGTGGTAATTAACATAATATGCCACAAATACAGTTGATTAAACTTAACTTAATCTGGGTATACATAATAGTTTAGTAATTGTATAGACTACTGTTAAGGCTAGGCTTCACTAACTGTTTTTTAAATTAAATGAATGCTTTTACTGAGCAAAGATGCGTCAGATTGATCATAAGTGAATTGTGTTTAGCGTGTTCCTTCATCAAGGAATCCTGCAAAAGTTGTTTTTAATTTTGAAGCAACATAACTATTTTTAACACATTGATATTAATACAAAATGTCAACAAATCCGAGTAGATCTGCATATTATAATGATTTCTGAAGGACCGTGTGGCACTAAAGACTATACAGTAATGATGCTGAAAGTTAATTTTAAAGATATTCGATATATTCAAACAGATATTTTACATGTTAAGAACATTTCACAATATTCATTTTTTAATGTACAGTTGAAGTCTGAAGTCAGTTAAAGAATATTTTTTTCCCCAATTTCTGTTTAACGGAAAGATATTTTCAACACATTTCTAAACATAATAGTTTTAATCACGGATTTCTTTTATCTTTGCCATGATGACAGTACATAATATTTGACTAGATATTTTTCAAAATACTAGTATTCAGCTTAAAGTGACATTTAAAGGCTTAACTAAATTAATTAGGTAAATTAGCAAAATTAAGCAAATTATTGTATAATGACGATTTGTTCTGTAGACAATCAACAAAACAAATATTGCTTAAGGGGGATAATAATATTGACCTTAAAATAGTTTTCAAAAATTACAAACTGCTTTTATTCTAGCCGAAATAAAACAAATAAGACTTTCTCCAGAAGAAAAAATATTATAGGAAATACTGTGAAAAATTTCTTGCTCTGTTAAACATTGTTTGGGAAAAAAAATTCAGAGGAGGGCTAATAATTTTGACTTCAACTGTATGCTTGATCAAATAACTTGATGTTAGTGAATGTAATTGTACTATTCTCCTATATGACTGCTGAAATGGATAGTTCACTCAAAAATGAAAATGTACTCACCATTTACTCACCCTCAAGTCGGTCCATACATTTTGCTGGAAAGTCAATGAAATGCGTATAGGGAAAATAAAATACTCTGAAAGTTAAAGACTAAAAGTTTTCACCATTCTTCAAAATATCTTCTTTTGTGTTCAACAGAGGAAAGAAACGAAACTCAAAAAGGTTTGGAGCAAGTAAAGGGTGAGTAAATGACAGAATTTTCATTTCTGTGTGAACTATCCCTCTTTAAGGCATCTTTGATCAATAAAAGTAGCCATTTACTCTCCGGCTGACCACAAACGGATATTATTTACCAATCTGAAACGTTCAACGACCCCTTTAAGTTTCAGTGTTTCTTAGAGAGGTTTATGCAGACAAAATTGAACAGCTTTACTCCAAAAAAACATCTACTGCACACAAAAAACAAGACTTTCCAACTGTCCTTCATTAAAGAATACAATAATTAACTGCATGACAAGTTGGTGTGCAGTTTGTGCTTTCTCTTTCTCACACACACACACTTGTATAGCTATCTTTATGGGGACTTTTCATGAACATAATGATGTTTATACTGTACAGACGGTATATTCTCCAATCCTACCACTAAACCAACCTTCACAGTAAATAATCTGCACTTTTACATTCTCAAAATACTCCATTCTGTCTGATTTATGAGCCGTTTTTCCTCATGGGGACAAAAAAAAAGGTCAAAACAAACTGGTATTGCAATACTTGTGGGGACATTTGGTGCCCACAATGCTAGGAATACAAGCTTCACACACACACACAGAGACTTTAGGTGTATGGTTAACTCATGCGGCCTGCTATGAGGTTTCTATAGAAACGGCTCTGTCCTGCGGCCTAGGTAATCCACAGGAGCTGTGAGCGAGTGTGTGCTGCGGTGCAGATGGGTAAATGTCGAGAGGAGAGGGACCCTGACCTGCCAAGAGAGCTCAATTAGTATTCACACAGTATGTGGACCCCACTGTGCTCCCTACCCTTCTCTATCTCTCTCTCTCTCTCTCTCTCTCACACACACATATACATGGAATATGTTTGATGATGTGGAAATACTAATAGACTAGAGAGTGCTGAAGCAGGAATGATCAATACTGCTTTTCTGCAGCACTATTTCAAACTGTTCATTTCCGTCATACCGATGAACACTGATAAATAAACACTTACAAAAACATACAGACGTTGTAGTGTGCTCAATTAAATGGTATACACTGATAACACTATCCGCTGCGTAAAACATATGCCAGAGTTGCATAATTGTATCCACTGAGATGAATATAAACTGGTCAAAAAAATAAAGGGAACACTTGGAGTTACATTGTGTTGTTTAAGTGTTCCCTTTATTTTTTGAGCAGTTTATATGTGATATGAATATATGATATGAAGGTATAAAGTATCTATTATTGTTATGATTAGGTGTTTCTAATGTCTTGTGTTCCATGAGCTTGTGTTATGTCACTTGGTTCCTCTGTTCTTTTTTCCCACCATTTGTTAGTGTCTATTAGTTCCACCTGTGTTGCACCCCTGTTTGTTATCAGTTTAACTATGTCTTGTTATTTTTACCCCCAAGTTGTGTTAGTTCATTGTCCGGTATTGTATTGTCACCATCCTCGTCTTACCTGTGTTCCAATGTTCCTGTTTCTAGATGTGAGTGTTTGTTAATAAATATGTCACGAGCATTACTGAAGAAGTGCAACTGTGACAATTTAAACATGACCTGCATATATACAATACTTTTTTTGTGATTTTTTTTCTTCTATTTTAAAATTTGCATTGTTAAAATTGTATATGAAACTAAATAAAATAAAATAAAAAGTTCTAAAAAAACAACAACAACATATGTCAGAGAAGTTGGTGGTTCATTCCTCTGTGTCAACCCCTGATAAATCAGGGACTGAGCCGAAGGAAAATGAATGAATGAAAAAGCATGAAGAGAAAAGATGAGATGATAAAAATACACAATATGAAGAGGAATAAAGTAAGAAGAAGTGAAATGCTGATAACACACTTGGTCTGTATATTTGTCTTATTTTTTCTCCAGTAGAAGTATCTGAATATTCTTACATCAAAATACTCATCCTGAGAAGCATAGTAACCTGATTTCTGAAAGGAAAAAGGATCTAAATGAAGTGCGTTTATAACAAGAACAAATATCTGACCGGTGGGGTCAGAAACATAAACTTAGTTCAAAGGAGAACAAGAATTATCATTTTTTTAATTAAACTTCAGCTTAGTCTCTATTTCAGAAGTCACCACAGCGGAATGAACCGCCAACTATTCCAGCATATGTTTTACACAGCAGATGCCCTTCCAGCCGCAACCCAGTACTGGGAAACACCCATACACACTCACATTCACACACACTCATACACTACGGCCAATTTAGTTTATTCAATTCACCTATATACTCCGGGAAACCGGAGTACCCGGAGGAAACCCACGCCAACACGGGGAGAACATGCAAACTCCACACAGAAATGCCGACTGGCCCAGCCGGGACTTAAACCAGCGACCTTCTTGCTGTGAGGCGACAGTGCTAACCACTGAGCCACCGTGCCACCCCTGATAAAGATATCAATATCTCAATTTATATCCCATCTTATCCATCATTTCGGCCCCAAAGTAAATGTATCTTGATTTAACAGAGTATGCTAGAAAATACAATAACCAATTTTGGTAACACTTTAAAATAATGGTCCATTAGTTAATGCATTTACTAACATCAACAAACTTTTACTAATACATTTATTACAGTATTTATTCATCTTTGTTATTTAGGTAAAATAACGTTAGGTCATATTAACCTATGGCGCATTAACTAATGTTAACAAGCACAACTTTGGATTTCAATAATGCATTAGTTAATGTTTAACTGTGATGAACAAAGGCTGTACAAGTTTATTGATATTTAGTTCATGTTCATTCATTCATTCATCTAACCACTAAGCCACCATGCCGCCCCTTAGTTAATGTTAGTAAATACTATTATTCTAAAGTGTTACCCAAATTTTTGTCCTATTTAATGTTTTGAAAACGTCAGTGTTTTGAATATGAATGAACACTAACCTGTCTGTATATGCACAACTTCAGTTCTCTGAAAAGTAAAGTTTCATGCACTGAAAGACTTATAATAATAATAATAATAATAATAATACTGGAAAAATGTAAGGATTGGAAGATGTATTTAAAAGCCTTTTCTTCCTCATTGTGACGTACACTGTAAAAACAATCTGTTAATTAACAGTTTCCGTATTTTGTGTTTATTTACGGTTGTGAATTGCATTATGGGATGTTGATCTCTGCTCTGTCCACTTTTGATGTTGAAAATTCAACTCTACAGTTTCACAAAGTGACTTTTATTGACATTTTAGTAGTTTGAAATAATATAATGTAAAAGAAATAATATATAAAGAAATAAGTCTGTAAAATAACAGAAAATGTACTGGCAGTTTATTACAAGGTTTATTATGTAGCGTAATATACAACACCAACATAAACAATGTATCACTATAAACTATTAAACATTTTCATAAAAGTCACTTCTTCGAACTTTTCAAGGTTAAAAGTTGATGGAAGAAAGATCAACATCCCATAATGCAATTCAAAAGCATCAATAAACGGGGGAAAATAAAAACATGAATCACAAAATACGGTGTGATTTTTTTTTTTACAGTGTATCCGAGTAAAACAGGTCCTCGTTCCAGAAAAATGTAGGCGGGACTTGATTTTGTCCATGAGTATTGATTAGATGGTTGTGGTTTGCTATTGGTGGATCTCATGTGATTGACAAATTGAAAACACCAATCAAAGAAGAGAAGAGATGTAGTTGAAGAGGGCGGATTTGAATAAAGATTAAGAGGGCACATTAATAATAAAACAACAACAACTGATGGTCATGGATAAATCAAGCATTAATTCAATACTATTATATACAGTACATATATAAGTACACCCCTCACAAATCTCCCATTTAAATTCATGTTTTCTATAGGAAGCTTTACAATGTTATATTTGTGCATGTACATTAGATTAGTCGGTAACGAAGCCAACTCTGGAGCTAATCTAACAGAATAGTTTACAATAACAGTCCAAAAATTATAAAAAATTTTAAATCTTTTTTTTCCTGAAAATGTCTTATAAATTGAACGATTTCACAAATGATTTACAGATCTATGTATGTTGTAGGTTCAGTTCCAATATGTACTGCAATATTGTTTACAGTTGTGCACAAAGGAAGTTTATGTTTGTTGTAAATAAGGGTGTATTTATTCGTTTGCACAACGCTGTGAATAAATTAGAATGGCAAAGAGCACATGCAGTAAAAATGTGAAACATACATATTCAGTGTCTTGTACTCAGATACTTCACTAAATGCAGTGATGTCTAACTTTACTGTAGTTTTCAAATGGCTGTGCAAATAGTATATAGTGCTGTCTTGAGCATTTTCAGGACGTGTCACCAAAATCTGACTTTTTTGCATTGGAAAAAATGTACAGAGTAAACTGTCATAATGAAGCCATTTGACTATCTTGTTCATAAACAATGGTGTCGGGACTTTTCATCTTGATGACACTGACACTTTGATTGACATGACTACTTGCTTTTGAGGAATGAGCTATCCATTTTGAGCAAGTGACACGCTTTTGCAGGTTATCAACTAGGTATTGCAGTTTGTACTAATTGTTTTGAGAAATGCGCTAACTGTTGTGCAAATGTAAATAGTGTTGTGAGAAATGCAACAAAGCGACTGAGAAAAACTGTAATACAAGTTACCCCTTGATGGTAATAGTAGTTTATCTAATATTACTTAATAATATACAAAGTTTTTTGTTTGTAGGTCTTGTGAACTGAAGCAACGTCATATGTCATAATATTGAAATTAGTGCTGGGCAAAAAATAATGACGTTTAATCGGATCCAAAATAAAGTTTTTTTGATATAAGATAGGTGGCGCGGTGGTGCAGTCGCCTCACAGCAAGAAGGTCGCTGGTTCGAGCCTCGGCTGGGTCAGTTGGCATTTCTGTGTGGAGTTTGCATGTTCTCCCTGTGTTCATGTGGGTTTCCTCCGGGTGCTCTGGTTTCCCCCACAGTCCAAAGACATGCACTATAGGTTTGGGGTAAGCTAAATTGGCCGTAGAGTATGTGTGTGAATGAGAGTGTATGGGTGTTTCCCAGTGATGGGTTGCAGCTGGAAGGGCATCCACTGCGTAAAACATATGCTGGATAAGTTGGCGGTTCATTCCGCTGTGGCGACCCCTGATTAATAAAGGGACTAAGCTGAAAAGAAAATGAATGAATGAATGATATAAGATATGTGTTTGTACTGTGTATATTAATTATGTATATATTAATACACACATACATATATAGTTTTGTTTTTATGTTTTATCTGTTTTTATTACATATACCTAATAAATAAATATATATCAAAAAATATATCAAACACACAAATCTGATGTCAAAACAAACTTTTATTTTGGATGCAATTAATCTTCGCCCAGCACTAATTAAAATGAACATTTTGTTTTACTTTAAATCTGTCCAAACAAACTTTTGATTTCTTTATGTTCTTCTATGGAGCAAAAAAGGAGAAAATGTGTGATGGACAGTCTTTTCCATGCATATGTAATGAATGGGAACTAAAGCCTATAATAATAATAATAATAAAAGAAATAATGTAAAATAAGTATAAAAGTCTGTTCTGAGTTCAGCCTGAATCATTTCCTACATCTCTGATATGGTAATACATGGCCATATGGGTCATATGGACCACTTTCGAGATACTTTTATGAGAAATAAAAGGTGCTACAGATAATCTACACTACTTTTCAAAGCTATTTTATTCAGCTTTATGTAATGTTACAAGCGATTTACATTTTGTATAACTGCCATACTTATATCTTTACCTTCTTCAAAGAATTCTTAAAAGAATTTTCACAAAAATATTCGCATATAAATGTACAGTTGAAGTCCAGTTATTCGCCCTCCTGTGAATTCTTTTCTTTTTCAAATATTTCCCACAGAGCAAGGAATTTTTCACAGTATTTCCTATAATATTTTTTCTTCTGGAGAAAGTTTTATTTCTTTTATTTCGGCTAGAATAAAAGCAGTTTAATTTTTTTTTAAACCATTTTAAGGTCAATATTATTAGCCCCCTTAAGCATTTTTTTTCTTCGATTGTGTACAGAACAAACCATCATTATACAATGACTTGTCTAATTACCCAAACTTGCCTAATGAACCTAGTAAAGCCTTTTTTGCACTTTAAGCTGAATACTAGTATCTTGAAAAATATCTAGTAAAATATTATGTACTGTCATCATGGCAAAGATAAAAAAAATCAGTTATTAGAAATGAGTTACTAAAACTATTATGTTTAGAAATGTGTTGAAAAAATTTCTTCGTTAAACAAATAGTGGAAAAAAAATATAAAAGAATAAAAATTTAACAGAAGGGCTAATTATTTTGACTTCTTTATTTTGAACTGTATGTGCTAAAATATGTATGTTATTTTTATATATATACTGATTTGGTCACCTCAGCAACCCGTTTTTATCACTCAGCACTATATATTCCCATATAGAAAAATTTATTATGCAAATTACTTATATGACATACAAGTTCATATTTGGATTTCGTATATATAAAATATATATCATATATGCAACATATGTTTTGAAATATTGTAAAAAATGGCCACTTTAAATGACCCCAATTAGCTGCCGTGTGATTTTGTTTTCTTTTTCAAATATTTCCCAGATGATGTTTAACAGAGCAAGGAATGTTTCACAGTATTTTCTATAATATTTTTTCTTCTGGAGAAAGTCTTAATTGTTTTATTTCGGCTAGAATAAAAGCAGTTTTTTATTTTTTAAAAAACTATTTTAAGGTCAATATTTTAAGCCCTCTGAAGCAGTATTTTTTCCAAATGTCTACAGAAGAAACCATCATTATACAATGACTTGCCTAATTATCCGAACTTGTCTAATGAACCTAGTTAAGCCTTTAAATGTCACATTAAGCTGAATATAGTATCTTGAAAAATAGCTAGTAAAATATTATGTACTGTCAGCGTGGGAAAGATAAAAGAAATCAGTTATTAGAAATGAGTTATTAAAACTATTATGTTTAGAAATGTGTTGAAAAAATCTTTCCATTAAACAGAAATTGGGGAAAAAATATAATAATAATTCAGGAGGGATAATAATTCTGACTTCAACTCTACATACAGTATATCTTTAAATGTAATCGATGTAATTATTTGATTAACTGCCATATATGAACACATATATAAAATGATATCTAACATATTTGAACATAAATATACATATTTGTAATTCTAATGGTTGAAAAAAATAAATAAGTTTCCATTTTTGCAATATTTTGAAATATATGTTGGATATATTACATCCTTTTTGGATTTCACATATATAAAACATATGTCACATATGCAACGTATATTTCAAAATATTGCAAAAATAAATATTCTTTTTGTAATTATTGTATAATTTTTATAATTTGCATATATATATATATTCATTCATTCATTCATTTTCGGCTTAGTCCCTTTATTAATCTGGGGTCGCCACAGAGGAATGAACCGCCAACTTATCCAGCATATGTTTCACGCAGCGGATGCGTGAAACCGCATGTCTTTGGACTTGTGGGGGAACCCGGAGCACCCGGAGGAAACCCACGCGAACACGGGGAGAACATGCAAACTCCACACAGAAATGCCAGCTGACCTAGCCGAGGCTCGAACCAGCGACCTTCTTGCTGTGAGGCGATCGTGCTACCCACTGCGCCACTGTGACGCCCTATATATATATATATTATTTATTTATTTATAATATATATTTATTTATTTATTCATTATTATATACATTTGCATATAATGCCATATATCAGATTTCTACTGATATATGGCATTATATACAGGGTTCTTCTTGCACTAATAAATCAGACATATCAACAGGTTTTCAGAAAAGTGTGACAATGTTACTGTAGTAACAAGCTGACAAGCTGATATGATGAATTCTCAAGCATCTGAAACAGTATAAACCTATTATCACGGTAATCAAATGTCGAGGTCAGATTGGTAAATAATTCCCGCTTGGGGTCAGTCAGAGAGTAAATGGCTACTTTTATTGATCAAGGATGCCTTAAAGGGATAGTTCACACAAAAATAAAAACTCTGTCAGCATTTATTCGCCCTAGACTTGTTCCAAACCTGTTTTTTGTTTTGTTATGTTGAACACAAGTTTGTATTTGTTTATCCTACTATAGATATACAGGGTTCTTCTCGCACTAATAAATCAGACATATCAACAGGTCTTCAGAAAAGTGTGCTGAAAAATAATCAAGTTTGGAATCCTGAACTAAACAGAAGCTAATTAGCAAAACAGCCTTAGTTTAAGGAAAAAAAAAAAAAACAGTAAGCGATCTCATTACGATGCAACAGGAGCTGGACTTCATCCCTGATGAGCTAATGCTAAGCCCATGCTAAACGCTAGCCCTTTACCGCCCTGCCCCGCCACACCCTGATGCCCTTCTGCCCGCCTGCGCTTTGACGGACAGCTGTGGAGTTCTGGACCGACTCCAGCCAGCGGGATTTACTCATGCAAGTAATCTCCCATGATGCCCTGCGGCCAAGCGAGGGCGTGCTGCGCCTCTGCTCCTGATTAATATGCATGAGAATGCTAATGAGCAGGAAGCACACAGGTGAGCGTGCTCAAAGAAGCCAGTCACAACACAGGAGCCCATATACTCTAATTACACTCCGCAGACCTTCCCGTTCACCACAGAGACAATATCACATTCTCACACACACATGCAGACCCTCCAAACACACAACTGTCTGACGAGACACAGAAACACTCAGCAAATCTGTTCCTGAAATGCACTGTCACCAGTGTTAGAGAGACGCTTCTTAAATCAAAACCTGGTTTCATATAAAGGTTACAGGCAAAAGCCATGAGCAAATTCCCTGAAGCCTCTATCAGTCAATCTGAGTTTAAACACACACACACACACACACACACACACACACACACACACACAC
>CAIGQV010019088.1:9410294-9424750 GCA_903798115.1 Danio jaintianensis
TCATTCTTTATCCTCACGCTGCAGATAGTCTGTTTAACGGTTTTCTCCACCTACAAAGTCCGCCATGTAAATAGCAAATGCGTCATGGCGCAGCGCAACTGATTCTTGAAGGGAATGAGAGATGAGACTCTGATTGGTTTAATGCACGTTATGCTCAAAAGACACCCATAACTCATTAAAAGAATAAGTACAACCCTGTTAGACCATGCGCACAGACCGTATTTTTCCATCATTAAAATAGCAAAAGTGGATTCAGACACGCCCTTAATGCTTTTGTGCCATGCGCCTTAGACTTTGCGCTTAGATAGTTAAAATAAAGCCATAGGCTTAATCAAACACACTCTCTTTCTCTTACACACACACACACACACACACACACACACACACACACACACACACACACACACGGAGTATTGTGACAATGTTACTGTAGTAACAAGCTGACAAGCTGATATGATGAATTCTCAAGCATATGAAACAGTATAAACCTATTATAATGGTAATCAAATGTCGAGGTCAGATTGGTAAATAATTCCCATTTGGGGTCAGTCAGAGAGTAAATGGCAACTTTTATTGATCAAGGATGCCTTAAAGGGATAATTCACACAAAACTGAAAATTATGTCAGCATTTATTCGCCCTCGACTTGTTCCAAACCTGTTTTTTTGTTGTCTTGTTATGTTGAACACAAATTTGTATTTGTTTTTCCTACTGTAGATGTCTTTAGTTACATTCTTCCAACATTCTTCAAAGTATCTTCTTTGTGTTCAACAACAACAACTTTAAACTAGTTTGGAACAAGAGCGAGTAAACTCATAACTCATTCATTCATTTATTCTCCTTCAGCTTAGTCCCTTATTTATCAGCGGTCGCCACAGCGGAATGAACCACCAACTATTCCAGCATATGAATTACGCAGCGAATGCCCTTCCACCCGCAACACTCTCGCATTCACACATGCACACATACGGCCAATTTAGCTTACCCAATTCACCTATAGCGGATGTCTTTGGACTGTGGGGGAAACCGAAGCACCCGAAGGAAACCCACGCCAACACGGGGAGAACCTGCAAACTCCACACATTAATGCCAACTGACCCAGCTGAGACTCGAACCAGCGACCTTCTTGCTGTGAGGCGACAGGACTACCCACTGCGCCGCCCAGCGAGTAAACTATCCCATTCAATTCATCAAAAGTGAGAGTAAATGATGGACTATCTGTGAATCAAAGAATCCTGTAAAAAATTGCATCAGTTTATGTGGAAATATTGTATGCAGTTTTTTGTCCCTTTAGCAGCAAATCAATAACTCCAGAGGGATCATGTGTCAGATCGTGCATGGGTATCAAAATTCCAGCTATATAATGATATTTGAGATATTTTTATCTAATATATTAATAATAATAATAATATCTAATATATATATATATATATATATATATATATATATATATATATATATAATTAGATTTTAGATATAATAATATTTTAGATATGTTTGTATTACATTATAGGAATGTCTATTTAAAGGGATAGTTCACCATGAAATGAAAGTTTGTTCACCCTCAGGCAATCCAAGATGTAGGTGACTTTTTCTTCAGTAGCAGACATTTTTAGCTGAAACTGTGATCCTTGCTGATTTATAATGCCTTGTTTCCACTGAGTTGTAAGGTTCAGTACAATAAAGTACAGTACAGTACGGTTCAGTTCAGATCACCCTGATCAGACTTGCCCTTCCACTGCCAACAGTATCTTTACTCGGCCAGAATGTATATATGCCATAAAACTGTGATCAACATCATTCTTTCTTGAAGGAGAAAGTTATATGGGTTGTTCACATTAATCTGTTTTAGACGCTCAAGTTCATTATTTCAACTGTAGATGCGCAGCAAATAGAGAGAGGAAGCGGCACACCTCAAGTCCACACATTAAGATGTGACGTGAATGGTCCCACAAACGAGGGGTTCCCAAAACTGCCCGCGACCCCCAAAATAACAATTCCAGTTACTCGCGACCCCCACTATCCTCAGAGGTGGTTATTAACATACAAACATTGCACACAATGGTGCACAAACACCCCAATAGGCCTTTATAATCTTGTGCAAATTTTAAAAAGTGCAACAGTCTAACAACCATATCATTTTTTTTTGTCATTTATTAATTTGTTTCATTTAATCTTATCATCAACTAATGAGACTGGTGGCCACAATGTTTACAGCACAAGTCTATTCTTGGTTTAAATTTTGGAGACCGCCACTTGGGGATCATCCTCCGTGTTCATTCGTGGCCTTTATTTTTGACGTGTGTGAGTGTGGTAAAGGTGTCAAAGTTTAACCTGGTGCCGTATAATCAATCTGCTGCAACTGACGCTATTGCTGTGTGGGTAATCTAACGTAAACACCCCAGAGGTCGCAATCCAATGAAAAAAAAAAAAAAAAATTAAATGCTGATGGGTTTTTCTTTTTTGCATGTTTTTTTTAATGTAACTATTAAAGGTGCAGTATGTAAGTTTGACACCCAGTGGTTGAACTAGGTATTGCACTGGATCAAAACAAATGCAAGAGCAGGTTGCCAGATTGAGGACATGAGCGAGTGATTCTATATAAAAGCAAAGGTACGCGATAGAAGGAATATTTTCCATATTAAAAGGAGTTTTTGTCCTAACCAACACCTTGAATTGATATATTAGAAACGGCTTCTATTTCTCACAGGTGAACAACAGAAAACTATGACAATGATCACCTCAGGTACATCTAATGTGCTTTATTCAGTGTTAAACGCTAACAATGTGAGTTTGAATGCCATTTTACATGACATTTATTGCCATACTACTGAAAGCAGCAGCAGATAGTTCACCTCAGATCTTGAAAATAAAATAAACCGTTTGAAATTGAACTTTAGAACTAAACACATATCAGTGATTCAGCATGTACATTTAATAATGTTAAAGAGGTTTAATATGTATTAAATAGATTAAAAACCTTACCATTTCGTGAGTGAGTGCATATTCTGTGCTTTCTGAATGAATGAATGAAATACACTGTTATCCACCAAGGCAACCCGGGGTGCTGAAATATAATTGGCTAAACTGGCATTGGGCAGGTTAAAATGAGCAAAACAAAGACAGACATTCCGGCACGTAACGCACATTTTCAAAGCAGAATATCTGACTTCAGCATTGTTTTTCAGATAAACAAGAATGTTCAGTGTTTCTTGAATATCTGCAAACATATTATGGTATTTTTATGCTTTAGAAGAGTTAAAAACTTACATACAGCACCTTTAAATACATTTTTTGTATTTTCTGTAGGTTATAGATAAAATATGGTAATTCTAATATTTTAATTACATTTTGGAATTTTTTCGGAATTTTCGATTTTTGGAAATCACCCCATTGTCCCCCGACCCCCACTTTGGGAACCACTGCCATAAACAAAAATGGAGGACATACAGCAGATCCTGTTCTTGCTTTGTGGCATGTGGCTGTTTGTCACAAGACGACAAGGTTTATTTGAGCTCAGGTGGTTCATTCCATGGTTCATTGCTGTGAGCCATCAATGTATTTAAAAATGGTGTTTCCTGTGTTGTCATGCGCCGGTGGATGATTCTCTGTAAACCAATCAGCATTCAGCAGTGAGTCTAGCTCCACCACTTTGGTACTGTACTGTTGTACTAGGTACACTTACGAAAGGGTCCCAAAAATTGTATGGTACGATTAGCTATTTTGCTATTCAATATTACTTCTGTCAGTGGCAAAACAGAGATAAATGCGTACCATACTGTACTATACTTGCATAAACTGCCTTAACCAGTCTTTTAAAAAGTGTTTTTTTTTTAAAGGATTACTTCAACCAAAAATACTGGGTTAATCATGTTCCCCTGAAATATTTGTTCACCTTTGAACACAAATTAAGTTAATTTAGATTAAATCTAGGATGTCCCTTATCCTCCATACTGTAGATAGCAATGGTCCCGAGAAACAGTCCATGTGACTTCAACTTGTGGTTCAACTGTAGCTCCAAGAACGAAGCTCCAAGAACACTTTTGTGCACCAAAGAAAATTACATATCTTTGTTGGCCTGTGTCTCCCGTTTCAGGTCAGGGTGTGCATTTACGTGCAATACATTGCTTGCATGTTGCTCTGCTTACTCTAATGGCAATATGCACATTGCATGTCGTAAACATGCATCATGATGACCTGACACAGGAGAGAACAAATTTGTATTTACAGTTTTTTTTTTTTTTTGCACAAAAGTGTTATTGGAGCTTTGTTGAACCACTGAAGACAGATGGAGTGTTTTGACAGTGTTTTTGGTTTTTTTCTGGTTTTTAAATGCCTCGGGACCATTGCTGTCTATGGAGGATGAGAGAGCTCTCTGATTGCATCTAAAATATCTTAATTTGTGTTCAGAAGATGAACAAAGGTTTCAAGGGATTGGAAAAAACATGAGGTTCAGTAATTAATAACAATTGTAATTTTTGGGTGAACTGATCCTTTAATACCTTGATGTATCGTCAGGAGACTCGTGTATTAATTATGTTTAGCCTCTATGTGTTTTTTGACTCTCAAATTTCCATTGACTTGCATCAAGACCACAGATTCAGCGAAAAATCTTCTGTACAGTTCTACTGAAGAAAAAAGTCACTTACATCTTGGATGACCTAAATTAACAGCACATTTTCATTCTTGGGTAAACTAACTCTTTATCAGAATCAGAATCAGAATCGGTTTTATTGCCAAGTGTGCTTACACACACAAGGAATTTGTTTTGGCTACAGAAGCTTCCAGTGTACATAAAGTGACAAGTGACAACACAAAATAAATATGAGAAAAATACGACAAACATTAAACAGAGATGCAGTTAGAAAAAACAGAGATGCAGTTAGAGATGCAGTTATCAATCATTAAACAGAAAATGTTGGAATTCTTAGGATGATTACATTTCTTCAAACTTAGAAAAAACCCTCTGTCAATGTCACCAAAATTGATAAATATTTGATCTCAGTACATCAAGCTACAGCCTTCATGCATTCATGTGTAATCTGTGCTGATCAGTCCACATAAAACGACAATCAACTCCATTTACTTACTTCCTAAAGTCATCATGAAATCCAAATGGTCATTTTACATTTTTTCAGAGAATCTTAATATCTATTCATTAATGATTTATCCATGCATAGCATTTTTTTGTTGTAAAAATGAATGTTCCCTCATAATATTGAATCAAAATAATTTCCTCTCCCTCTTTAACGACTTCTCCTCTCTGATTGGTGTTTGCTGGAATGAGGGCGGAATCAACCTGTCAATCATGAGATCCACCAATAGCCAATAGCGACCACAACCATCCAATCAATTACTCATGAACAAAATCAAACCCCGCCCTACAGTTTGTTTTCAAACAAGAAGCAGTTTTACTTGGATATATTTCACAATAGAGACGAAGTTGAAGTCACAATGATTCGCCCTCCTATGAATTTTTTTTCTTTTTCAAATATTTCCCAAATGATGATTAACAGAGCAAGGAATTTTTCCACAGTATTTTCTATAATATTTTTTTCTTCTGGAGAAAGTCTTTTTTCTTTTATTTCGGCTAGAATAAAAGCAGTTTTGAATTTGTTTTAAAACCTTTTTGAAGGTCAATATTATTAGCCCTCTTAATGAATTTTTTTTTTCTTTTTTCGATTGTCTACAGAACAAACCATTGTTATACAGTGATTTGCCTAATTACACTAACTTGCCTAATTAACCTAGTTAAGCCTTTAAATATCACTTTAAGCTGAATACTAGTATCTTGAAAAATATCTAGTAAAATATTCTGTACTGTCATCATGGCAAAGATAAAATAAATCAGTTATTAAAATGAGTTATTAAAACTATTATGTTTAGAAATGTGTTGAAAAAAAAATCTTCTTTCCACTAAACAAAAATAGGGGAAAAAATATACAGGAGGGCTAATAATTCAGACTTCAACACTACATCCATCATTTCTGCTTAACACAGACTATAAGAAAAGCTCACTCTTTCTTCTCTGACATTACAAACAACAACAAGCTGTTTGGAAGCGTTGTACAGAGACTGACAAAAAGATCAATGATTTCCCCAAACGTGTGAGACTGATGGGCAAACCAGAAAGATTATCATGTTTATACACTAAATACTCTCCCACTAAAGACATGAACTTAGAACTTGATCTTAACTCATGTCACCAAATGGTATTATTTTGTTAATATAGCCTCATTTGCACCCAGTTATGTGTGTTATATTGCTATGTATTTATGCTCCTTTTATGTTTGGAGAAGTATTTCGGATATTACATCTGTATTCAAATTTTGCCTCAATGTGATTGTCTCTTAAAGGGACAGTTCACTGAAGAATGTTGGAATTTCTATATTTGGTATATTTTTATAATATATTTGGTCTGTATTATTATGTACTGTCATTAGGGCAAATAGAAAAAGAAATAAGTTATTAGAAATGAGCTAATAAAACTATTATGGGTCACACTTCACAATAAGGTTTCAATGTATTCACTAACTTGAACTAATGATGAACAATAGCTGTAGAGCATTTATTAATCATAGTTCAATATTTACTAAATCAATCAGTCAATCTAACCTGCTCCGGATCAAACACACACACGCACGCACGCACGCACGATGCCTCCTCCTCGCTCAACAAGATGCAGCTTAAACCCGAAATGAGTTTTATGAGGGAAGACGCACCGTCCCCTCCTGCCCGAACAAGAGCGCAGCGCAGTCACACTTCAAACACACACTTGTTGTATTATTGCATGGTAAACAGCAGCCCGGAAAGCTACACACATGGCATACTAGAGAGGGAAAAAAAACCAGATTAAACAGAACGGTTGACACCGCAGACGCCTCGCATTACTCCTGCTGCGCGCTCGCACGAAAAACGCTTCATGATGCCTGACAGCTCTGAACTCCTTCCCATAATGCATTGTGTGCAGAGAGACAGTCTAATTGACGACACAGGTGAGACCCGCGCGAGGTGATCGAAAGTGTCGTCGGGAGTGAGGCTGAGCGTTTTTGATGTTGATTACATATGGAGGAAGAAATAAAATCTTCAGTTCTCTCTCCGGATTTGAGGAAAGAAGATTTGAAGAAAAGCGGGTGCAAGATGAGGTGATGCAATCATTTAAAGAGGAGGAGTCGGTCTCGTTCCTCGCCTTTATCAAACGCATTCTGTTCTGTGCGCTTTCAGGGAACGTCTTTATCTGAATAAACTAAAAAAGATTTCATGTGTGCTTTAATACGGTGCGCGAGAATCGCAGGTGGCCTACAGAGAGAAGACACACTTGTGCATGCTGGAAGTGTGTTTTTTTTATGCATTGAGCAAGAGTATGGATCTGTGATGTGGCCTGTTGTGTGTTTTGTTGGAGCGTGTAGGATTTTTTTGTGGTGATATTTCTGGAGAGTTCAAATATTGGGCTTTTATTTGAGAGATTAAAGAGTCACAATGAAAGAAGACGATCAATTAGCTGAAGAAATGAGTAAATAGTGGAGAAAAGATGAAAGGGAGACGAGTGGAGAAATGAAGATGAGAAGAACATAAGAGATGAGAGAAGATGAGGGCTGAAAATGGACAGAAAATTAAGAGATTAATAAGTATGAAGAGAAAAGATGAGCTAATAAAAATATGAAGAGAAATAAAGAAGTGAAAAAAAAAAAAAAAAGATCCCATAATTGACTCACCCAAATGCCGTTTTTAGTGTGTAAAGTTATGTTGTTGTAGCTCAACGTTGGGTCAAACAGGGACATACCCAACGTTGTTTTTTTTTTGTTTTAATGTTGTTGTTTTTTTGTCATTTCATTCAATTCAATTCCAATTCAATTAAAACCCAATTCAATTAAATCCCAATTCTACCCCTTAGCCCTTCCCCTTACCCCTACCCCTCATTTTGAGCTTTCACGTGAAGGTGTAGGGGTGTCCCAATTCTCTTTAGCTTAAAGGCGCAGGGCTACGGGGAAGGGCTAGATAGCCCTTGAAATTGAGATTTTTCAGGACCACACTCGAAACCAAGGGGTACAAAAATTTCCGAATACATCAGCTATAACAGCAACATGGCTGCACACAGGAGTCAGGAGATGCACAAATTTGTATTTTTTTGTCATTATGAATTTTTACAACAAACAAGCATATGTTTTAATACATTCATAATGGCGTTCGTGTTTTACCATCATGCTTTTTAAAAAATTAAAAAAAAAAAAACCCGCTAAACTTGGCTGTCTATAATCCATAATAATAACTCCTGTATAATAGTCCCACAACATACTTTCACATCTGACACTCGATGATACTCCAATACCCTGTCAGAAAACCCTGGTGTAACGTTAATGTTGTTTCGTGTGTTTAGATGAATATGGCCCCAGTGTAAATACACAGTACAGTTTTGAGCTTATTGCCACATTATATCGGTATGATAACGTGATATATGCCTTCAGTGATTTCCTAAAGATAAATACCCAAAAAATAACGCAACTGGAATAGCTACAGCAGTCGGCATCATCCATCTCATATGAAGTAAGAGATCGCGATGACATATGATGACATGTGCAGGTGTTGTAGTGCTGTCCCATTTCTTAGGGGTAAAATTTAAAGTCCTTCCATTTCACACTCCATTTCAAGGGCCAAGGGGAATGGGTAAGGGTAAAAAATAAATTGTATTGGGATTGGGCCTTAAATATCGCTAAGCTACGAAGCACGCTATCTATCTCAGATGCAGAAAAGCTAGTTCATGCTTTAATGACTTCTAGGCTGGATTACTGTAATGCTCTGTTCGCTGGTTGCCCAGCATCCTCTATTAATAAACTTCAGCTAGTACAAAATGCAGCTGCCAGAGTTCTTACCAGGTCTAGAAAATATGATCATATCACCCCAATTTTATCCTCCTTACACTGGCTGCCTGTTAAGTTCCGTATTGATTATAAAATATTGCTTCTTACCTATAAAGCTTTAAATAATCTAGCTCCTGTTTATCTAACCAACCTTCTGTCTCGCTACAATCCAACCCGCTCTTTAAGATCTCAAAACTCAGGGCTTCTGGTAGTACCCAGAATAGCAAAGTCTACTAAAGGAGGTCGAGCCTTCCCATTTATGGCTCCTAAATTTTGGAATAGCCTTCCTGACAAACCAAACATTGGGTTCATTTTTAAAATTCAATTTAAATTACACTTTTTAACGTAGTGGTTGGGTTTGCCAATATTTGACCCAATGTTGGGTTACAACCCAGTTCAAATATTGTGCTCTTATTTTAAAGATTAATGCAACACAGTGAAACAAGAAGATCAATTAGCTGAAGAAATGACTAAATAGTGGAGAAAAGATGAAAGGAAAGGAGAAAAGATGAGTGGAGAAGTGAAGATGAGAAGAACATAAGAGATGAGAGAGGAAGATGTGTGAAAAAGAAAGAAGAAAATTAAGAAATTAAAAAGTATGATGAAAAAAGATGAGCTGAAAAAAAAAATCAAGAATATGAAGAGGAATAAAGTAAGAGGTGAAATGAAAAGACGAGCTCTAAAAAGTAATAGTTCACCCAAGAATTAAAGTTATCCCATAATTGACTCAGACACATGCCATTTTAAGTGTGTAAAGTTATGTTGTTGTAATCTAACAAATGGGTCAAATATTGACAAAACCAATGTTGTTGTTTTTTTTCAATTCAAGATTTTTTAAGATTTAAGCAACACAATGAAACAAGACGATCAATTAGCAGAAGACATGAGAAAATTGAGGAGAAAAGATAAAAGGAAAGGAGAAAAGATGAGTGAAGAAATGAAGATGAGAAGAACATAAGAGATGAGAGAAGACGACGTGTGAAAAAGTGAAGAAAATTAAGAGATTAATAAGTATTCAGAGAAAAGATGAGCTGATAAAAATATGAAGTTGAATAAAATAAAAGGTGAAAAGACAGGATCTAAAAAGCAATAGTTCACCCAAAATTTTTATTTATCCCATAATTGACTCACCCACATGCCATTTTAAGTGTATATTGTTATGTTGTTGTAAGCCAACGTTGGGTCAAATATTGACAAAGCCAAAGTTGGGTTTTTTCAATTCAATTTAAATGACACTTTTTAACCCAGTGGTTGAGTTTGCCAATATTTGACCCAATGTTGGATTACAACAACCCAGTTCAAATATTGTGCTCTTAGTTTAAAGATTAAAGTGACAATGAAAGAAGACGATCAATTAGCAGAAGAAATGAGTAAATAGTGGAGAAAAGATGAAAGGAAGATGAGTGGAGAAATGAAGATGAGAAGAACATAAGAGATGAGAGAAGAAGACGTGTGAAATAGGACAGAAAGTTAAGAAATGAATAAGTATGAAGAGAAAAGATGATAATATGAAGAGGAATAGAAGAGGTGAAATGAAAAGATGAGATTTAAAAAGTAATAGTTCACCTAAAAATATAAGTTATCCCATAATTAACTCACCCACATGCCATTTTAAGAGTATAACGTTATGTTGTTGTCAATATTTGACCCATAGTTGGGGTTTTTTATTTCAATTTAAATGGCACTTTTACCCCGTGGTTGAGTTTGCTAATATTTGACCCAATGTTGGTTTACAACAACCCATTTCAAATATTGTGCTCTTATTTTAAAGATTAATGCGACACAGTGAAACAAGAAGATCAATTAGCAGAAGAAATGATAAATAGAGAAGAAAAGATGAAAAAAAAAGATGAGTGGAGAAATGAAGATGAGAAGAACAAAAGATGATGAGAGAAAAAGGCAGAAAATTAAGAAATGAATAAGTATGAAGAGAAAAGATGATAATATGAAGAGGAATAAAGAAAAGGTGAAATGAAAGAAAGACGATATCTAAAAAGTAATAGTTTATAAATTAAAATTACCCATAATTGACTCACCAACAGGCCATTTTAAGTGTATAATGTTATGTTAATTAATATCCAGGCTCTTCTCAGCTTTATAATGGCAGTAAATGGAGTTTTGAAGGTCCAAAAAGCACATCCATCTATCATAAATGTAGTCAATCTGGCTGTTAATTGTTAATAATGTGATATAGACAATAATAATGTGATATAGACAATAGCAATGGGATATAGACAATAGCAATGTGATATAGACAATAATAATGGGGTATAGACAATAGCAATGTGATATAGACAATAATAATGGGATATAGACAATAGCAATGGGATATAGACAATAATAATGGGATATAGACAATAGCAATGGGATAAAGACAATAATAATGGGATATAGACAATAATCACTGCACTTCACTCAAAAGAATGCTGGGTTGTTGTATGTGTTGAGCCAAATATGGACAAACCCAACATTGAGTCAATTTTTTCAACTCAATTTATATTGCACTTTTTAACCCATTTTCAAACATTTGTGTTTTTTGCACTCTGAATAAAATGATTCACTTTATTTACTAAATGTTTTTAAGGTTATTTGTTACAAACAATTTATATGGGCTGAATTACTTAATTTGTTTGTTTAAACTCAGCCCATATAAATTGTTTGCAACCACTTACATAAAAACAAACGTAGTAAATCCAATGAATAATTATTTTCAGTGCGTGCACAAGATATTGACTGCAAATGCAATGACCTTTTATACACCCATTCTTTGTTAACAACAGTTAATTTAACTAACCTCATGATGAAAACTACAAAAGCATTTATTAATCTTAAATTATGTTAATTTCTTAGTCAATGCCTACTCATTAAAAAAAGTCGTAATTGTTATTAAACGCAGAGAATTATTGGTAACACTTTACAATAAGGTTGTATTAGTTAATGCATTTTCTAACATGAACAAACAATGAACAATACATTACAGTATTTGTTCATGTTAGTTAATGAAAATATAGTTGTTTATTGTAAGTTCATGTTAACTCACGGTGCATTAACTAATGTTAACATGCATGTATTTGGATGTTAATAATGCATTAGTAAATGATGAAATATGAATAATAAATGCTCTACAAGTATTGTTCATTATTAGTTCATGTTAGTAAATACATTAACTAATGAAACCTTATTGCAAAGTGTGACCTAATTATTTATTGACTAATAATATTCAGTCTATTTTTTTATTCTAACATTAACACGAAATAAACTTTTATATATACTATATTTCTAAAATAATATTAGTAATAAAAGGTGGGATTTTTCCACTGACACAGTAATGTTTACTAATGAGACTTTATTGTATAGTTGCCACAATAACCAGCGATCTAGCCTATGCAGATCGCTGGAGAACTACAATTCTACCACTGAACCGAACTACAACTACATGATGCTTAGCGCCAATCAACACCTACTACAGCGGCAAACTATCTGGACTGGCACGCACGCACGCACGCACGCACGCACGCACGCACGCACACACACAGGTGAAGATCATTTTTACTGATTACGAGAACTATATACACAGCATGCACACACACTTCTGGGTGTCTTGTTAGTCTGTAACACCATGAAGCGCTTCTTTGTCTAAGTCTTTCCATGTTTGATCCTTGCCTTGTTTTACCGTTTATATTGATTCTTTCCCACCTGTACTGACCACTCGCCTGTGACTTTGACGATGCTTCTGGATTACCCCATGATACTGCTTGTACAAATTGAGGTGGATTGAACATGTTGCTTAGGTCAACATTAAAAGCTTCACAATTAATCGTAACAACAAAATCTGATACTATCATAACCCCAACAGACATCATAACTCTTGTAAATTCCCAGTAACCAATTGTAAAGCTGTTAAATATGGCTGATTCCTTAAAGAAAGTCCAGACTTTTCCTCAGAAGGTGTTCATTAACTCACTGGAGGAATATGAATTACTTTTATGATAAATATGTGTGTTTTTTGAAGCTTCAGAAACTTGGGCACCATTCACTTTCACTATAAAACTGGTATTATTAATTAAATATGACTCAGATTGTGTTTGAGGGTGAGTAAATGATGGGATCATTTTAATTTTGGGGTAAACTATTTCTTTAAGAAGAGAGAAGAGATATGATTAAAACAGGATGATCATGAAGAAGATCAAATGAGAACAAATATATATATATAAAAGGGCAACACTTTACATTAAGTCACAATTCATGCTGTTAATGTACCATTAAGACTATTCATTAATTAGCGGCTTAATAATAGTTAGTAGGGTAGTAGTTGGGTTTAGGTATTGGGTAGAATTAAGGATGTAGAATAAGATCATACTTTATAAGTACAATTAAGAAGTTAACATCGCAATAATAGACAGGTAATAAGCCAGTAATTAATAGCATGAATTGTGACAAACATGAGCAATTTCTTTAACCAATCAGAATACTTTATAACTGCTAAAAACAAATGGTTTAAAAGTAAATATAAATTTTGAAATTTAGAATAAGCAAAAATAATAATAATAATAATAATAGAGGTGAGCTGACTAAATGAGAATAAAATATATATGAAATAATAATAATAATAATAATAAAGTGGAAAAAGTAAAAATAACAAAGATTTAAATAAGAGGCAAAATGAACAAAAAAATAAGACAAAAAATATTAATTGAGGATGACCAATAAATAAATAAATAAATAAATAATAATAATAACAACATTAATAATTTTTGCGAGCTGGCTAAATGAGAATAAAATGCATATACTGTATGTAATAATAATAATAAAGTAGAAAAAAGTAAAAACAACAAAGAGATTAAAATAAAACAAAAAAAAGACAAAAAAGAATAATTGAGAATAAGCAAATACACTACCGGTCAAAAGTTTGGGGTCAGTAGGATTTTTACATGTTTTAAAATAAGCTTCTCCTGCTCACCAAGGCTGCATTTATTTCATCAAAAATACAGTACAAATTGTAAAATTGTGAAATGTTATTGCACTATAAAAGAACTGTTCAAAAGTAGTTTATAATTTCATTTAATCATTTATTCCAGTGATTATTTAAAGATGAATTTTCAGCTTCATTACTCCAGTCTTCAGAGTCACATGATCCTTTAGAAATCACTCTAATATTAATTATTGTTATTAATGGAATAGAATGTAATAAAAGCAATAATGACGGGAGTAATAATTTCATCTGAAACTACATACAATAAGAAAGCAGTTATTTAAAATTGTAATAAATATTTAACAATCGAACAATATATTTTTTTACATTTAATAAATGGCGCCTTAATGAACAGAATAATTTTCTTAAAAAAAAAAAAATAAAAACATGAAAAAAAAAAAAAACTGACCCCAAACTTTTGACCGGTAGTGCATATAATAATAATAATAATAGAGGTGAGCTGACTAAATGAGAATAAAATACATACATGAATAATAATAATAATAATAAAAAAAAAATAATAATAATAATAATAACAACTGAAGTGAGCTGACTAAATGAGAATAAAATACATATATGAAATAATAATAATAATAAATAATAATAATAATAATTGAAGTGAGCTGA
>CAIGQV010019088.1:9426891-9449825 GCA_903798115.1 Danio jaintianensis
CAAACATATACACACACTGATAAACACACAGATAAACACACAGACATATAAAGACATATGGACACACACAGATTAACACACAAACACACTCACACATATACAAACACACACACACATTTACAGGCATACAAACACACACACACATTTGCAAACACACATACACAGACATACAAACAAACTCACACACGCACAGACATACAAACACACACAAAAACACACTGATAAACACACACACACACACACACGCACGCACGCACGCACGCACACACGCAGTGACAAACACACACAGACTTAAAAACTTACACACTAATAAACACACACACACACACACACACACACAAACAAAAATACAAATATGGGTGTGTATATATAATGTATCAAATGTAAAATGACTCTACATTATTCTTCAGTGTGTTGCAGGTGCATCATTTATTTCCCCGTAAAGTTTGGAAATCAAGCTAAATTCTGCTAACGTGCAGATGACCTCAATATAACTAATGAAAAAGTAAATGACTCATTCTATTGAGCAAAAGATAATCCTAAAAACATTTGAGAATCTACTATCACTGTAAACAGATTGATATTTACAGGATAATCTCCAACATTTACATTCAAAATTCCACATTTAATGTAAATATCTAAATGAACTTGTACTGAAATGAGTCACTGAGACCGAGCTGTAAAACAATCAGTCCACTAGAGGGAGCAGTGGGAATACTCTATGACTAACCCTCCCTCTCTCTCACACACACACGCACTCACACTATATGTGGTTTAACAGGACTCTGTGGACACAATGATGTTTATTCTGTACAAACTGTATATATTGTATCCTCTAACCCTAAACATTACCCTCACCGCAAAATCAGACAACTTCTGAATTTCAAACAACCCTGTTTATTAAGCCGTTTAGTTTATGCTGTAATAACTTTGCCTTTATACTTTTGTGTCCTCATAAACCATGTATTCAAAGACAGACACACACGCACACACACTTACAAACAACCACACACACCAGACACATGCACTGATAAACACAGACATACAAACACACACATTTGCAAACACACCCTCACACACACAGATAAACACAGACATACAAACACACATTTACAGACATAAACACACACAGACAAGACCTTAATCTCAGACATAAAGCAAAATGTGTTCATGTCAGTCACAGATATGAATGTTAAAAAAAAAAGTTAATCAGACAATGTTAATTAAAGTCACGGCACGGTGGCTTACTGGTTAGCACTGTCGCCTCACAGCAAGAAGGTCACTGGTTCGAGTCTCGGCTGGGTCAGTTGGCATTTCTGTGTGGAGTTTGCATGTTCTCCCCGTGTTGCCGTGGGTTTCCTCCGGGTGCTCCGGTTTCCCCCACAAGTCCAAAGACATGCGCTATAGGGGAATTTGGTAAGCTAAATTGGCCACAGTGTATGAGTGTGTGTGTGTGTGTGTGTGAATGAGTGTGTATGGGTGTTTCCCAGTACTGGGTTGCGGCTGGAAGGGCATCTGCTGTGTAAAACATATGCTTGGAATAGTTGGCAGTTCATTCCGCTGTGGCAACCCCTGATAAATAAGGGACTAAGCCGAAGGAAAATGAATGAATATTGAATATCGCATTATTTAGCATGCTATCGCACATCACATTTTTCCTCAACATCACACAAACCTATTCAAAACCTCTATGCTTGTTTGTTTGACAAACAGTCATAGGGCTGCACAATATATCATTTCAGCATCGATATCACAATTTGCGCATCCACGAGTCACATCGCAAGATATGCAATGATGAGTCTGAATTATAGTTGACCAGGAGTCACAGAACACATGTGATTTGTAGAGTCACTGCTCAGTTTAACCATAACAGAGTGAAGGTTTATAATCTGCATGTGTTTTTCAGGCCTGTGACTGAGCATTTCAAGAGAGCTGAGAACATTTGGACACAAAAAATGATAAAGATTAATTGCATTTAATTATTTATACTGAATTCATACAATTTATGCAAAAAAACTGTCTATTTTTTTGTTTTTGTCTCGTTTCTACACTCAAAAAAATATTTTGCTGCTTGTTCAAATTACTTATTTATAATGAGCTGAATCACTATTTTGAAAGTTTTTTTGGGATAACTTTATTGCTTTATTTTCAATCAACTTAAATTTGCAAAAACAATTGAGTTAACTTAATAGATTTGTGTTGGGACAACATGAAGGAATTGTGTGGAACCCAGCATTTTTTATAGTGTAGTCCAAATATCTACATTTCAAAAGCAAAAACATTCATTTACTTACCCCATTGGCAGATCATTTAGCTTGTTTTAAGAAAAAAAAACTCACTTAATTTTGCCTTATTTCTTCTGGAGGTAAAAAGGCAATATTTTTACTTGATCTAATAATTTAGATATTTGGACTAGAAATAAGACAAAGCAAAGTAGGGTAGTCACGATACTGGAATTCGATACTGACATTTTAAAAACGGCCATTTCCCGCTAACATTTGACCGCTGTTGAGCATTCTTAAACAGCGCTGATTTGCCATTGTGTTCACGTGCTCAAGGTTTACTGAGTGTAAACACAGATACAGGGACACTGGAGCATTTTAAAGCTGCAAGTGAGTTCATCAAATAAGAGCTATTCAAACCTACTTGTGAAAGAGTTTTCATATTCATATCACAATATTTATCGCAGAAAAATAAAATATCGCAATATCAGATTTTTCTAATATCCTGCAGTCCTATACTATAGTATTTTGTTACACATAATTGAAATCACCGACTTCCTTTCACAAACAACAGTATATGCACGACGCTTCAGTAAAAGAAGCACCATGGCATCACTGCGGTCCGCATCTAGTATGTCTCGCTAGGCTAGTTTTTGGCTAGCGCTACACTAAGCACTTGCTGCTTTCCCAGATTTGAGTCCAGAGGAAAGAGAGTGTGTTTGACTCAAGGTTTCAGCATGACAGACGGAGGAAGAGGAGGACATTGAGAGGAAGATAACAGGAAACACACATACACAGACAGCCGTACCCCGATGGAGCTGCTCTCTCCTGTTTCCCTCTCCGTCCGATCTCCCCATCCTGACAGGAGAGGCTTCAGGCATCTGCTGAGCTTCAGGCCACACACACACACACACATACACACGGTGATGTCTAACCACATTACACACTCATAACAACAAATTCACGCTGTACTCTGCTGTCAAGAGCGTGCATGATGAATTCAGCGCTGCGATTGTGTGACTGAGCGTTTCTGCAAACCACAAAATCCACTGATGACAGTATATATGTGTGTGTGTGTGTGTGTGTGTGGCCTGACGGCGGTCTGAAGTTTTGCCGCGCTCCCAGGGATGGCGAGTGTAAAGTGGGTTGCCGGGGGCGACTGCGATATGAAAGGTGGCTAATGAAGCACTTAGCATTTAAAGGCTAGCAGCGGACCGTGCCCGGGCTCCGTCAGTCCTGATTGGCCGACGGGAGGGCTAACGCGAGCTGAGTGGTCTTTTGTTGCTCGGCGACGAGCCCTGAGGCGACGCCCCAACCCTGACCCCTCCCCCCCCCCATCAGCGCGGATGCGATGTGACAAGTTAGGAAGAAAAGAGAGCGTCTCTTTTCTTTCTCTCTGTACAACCGGAGAGGTTGCGGTGTGTGTGTGTGTGAGAGTGTGTGTCTGTGTGTGTGTGTGTGTGTGTGTGTGTGTGTGTGTGTGTGCCTGTGTTTATCAGAATAAATGAGAGAGCGTTTCTGTCTGTCTTCCTGCTCGGCCTGTCTGTCTCACCTCATGTTTCATTGGCCTGCTCTTTAGCTTTAACACCCGTCTGCCTGCATTTCACTTCTTTTAAACGCAATAACTGCTTTAAGACGGCTCTTCTTTTTTCACGTCTTTCCAGACAACCCGATCCAATGCAAACACGCTCATCCGGATAATGAGGACATACCTTACGGTAGACTTACATATGCAGGAGAAACTGCGACGGCTTGCTTGTCATGTTTGCCAGAGCGGATATTTCTGCTGAAAGTCAGTTTCTGTGCAGATCTAATAGTCTTGACGTTAGACTGCTAATAGTAAAAGAATTATGCATGAAAGATTCATGAAAACAAAAATATGACAGGAAAAACTAGAGCCAATCTTCAGAATAATGCGTTCAGTGTGCGTTCATGACGTTGTGTGAACACCACTTTGGGCATTAATACTGTAATTTAAGTGTTTACATGCCTTTTTACTATAAATAATCTGCAGATTGGTACATACAGTCGTGGCCAAAAGTTTTGAGAATGACATAAATATTGGAAATTGGAAAAGTTGCTGCTTAAGTTTTTAATAATAGCAATTTGCATATACTCCAGAATGTTATGAAGAGTGATCAGATGAATTGCATAGTCCTTTGCCATGAATTGTCTTGTTAACTCAGGTGAGAATGTTGACGAGCACAAAGCTGGAGATCATTATGTCAGGCTGATTGGGTTAGAATGGCAGACTTGACATGTTAAAAGGAGGGTGATGCTTGAAATCATTGTTCTTCCATTAACCGTTAACCATGGTGACCTGCAAAGAAAGGCGTGCAGCCATCATTGCGTTGCATAAAAATGGCTTCACAGGCAAGGATATTGTGGCTACTAAGATTGCACCTAAATCAACAATTTATAGGATCATCAAGAACTTTAAGGAAAGAGGTTCAATTCTTGTTAAGAAGGCTTAGGGCGTCCAAGAAAGTCCAGCAAGCGCCAGGATAGTCTCCTAAAGAGGATTCAGCTGCGGGATTGGAGTGCCACCAGTGCAGAGCTTGCTCAGGAATGGCAGCAGGCAGGTGTGAGCGCATCTGCACGCACAGTGAGGCGAAGACTTTTGGAAGATGGCCTGGTGTCAAGAAGGGCAGCAAAGAAGCCACTTCTCTCCAAAAAAAACATCAGGGACAGATTGATCTTCTGCAAAAAGTATGGCGAATGGACTGCTGAGGACTGGGGCAAAGTCATATTCTCCGGTGAAGCCCCTTTCTGATTGTTTGGGGCATCTTGAAAAAGGCTTGTCCAGAGAAGAAAAGGTGAGCGCTACCATCAGTCCTGTGTCATGCCAACAGTAAAGCATCCTGAGAACATTCATGTGTGGGGTTGCTTCTCATCCAAGGGAGTGGGCTCACTCACAATTTTGCCCAAAAACACAGCCATGAATAAAGAATGGTACCAAAACACCCTCCAACAGCAACTTCTTTCAACAATCCAACAACAGTTTGGTGAAGAACAATGCATTTTCCAGCACGATGGAGCACCGTGCCATAAGGCAAAAGTGATATCTAAGTGGCTCGGGGATCAAAACGTTGAAATTTTGGGTCCATGTCCTGGAAACTCCCCAGATCTTAATCCCATTGAGAACTTGGTCAATCCTCAAGAGGCGGGTGGACAAACAAAAACCCACTAATTCTGCCAAACTCCAAGAAGTGATTATGAAAGAATGGGTTGCTATCAGTCAGGATTTGGCCCAGAAGTTGATTGAGAGCATGTCCAGTCGAATTGCAGAGGTCCTGAAAAAGAAGGGCCAACACTGCAAATACTGACTCTTTGCATAAATGTCATGTAATTGTCGATAAAAGCCTTTGAAACGTATGAAGTGCTTGTAATTATATTTCAGTACATCACAAAAACAAAGATCTAAAAGCAGTTTAGCAGCAAACTTTGTGAAAACTAATATTTGTGTCATTCTCAAAACTTTTGGCCACGACTGTAGAGTTTAAGACAAAATTATTAGTGGTCCTGTGAAATTTGGATGATTTTTCAAATATTTCCCAAGTGATGTTAAACGGAGAAAATTATTTTTTACAGTATTTTGTTTCTTCAAAAAAAACAAAAACAAAAAAAAACAAAGTCTAATTTCTTTCAGTTTGGCTGGACTAAATGCAGTTGTTTTTATGTTTTAAACAATTTAGGGACAATATTATTAGCCCCCTTAAGTTTTTTTTTTGTTCAATTGGCTACAGAACAAACCACTAATGTCCAATGACTTGCCAAATAAACCAACTTTAACCCAATTATCGCACTATAAGGTGAATACTACTATCTTGCAAAAATATTTAGTAAAATATTATGTACTGTCAACATGGCAAAGACAAAAGAAATTGGTTATTAGAACTATTATGTTGAAAAATGTGTTGAAAAAAAAAGCACTGGATAATGGGGACATTACTATAGACTTACATATGCCAGAGAAACTGTGGCGGCTTGCTTGTCATGTTTGCCAGAGCGGATATTTTTGCTGAAAGTCAGTATCTGTGCTGATCTAATAATCTTGACGTTAGACTGCTAATAGTAAAAGAATTATGACGCATGAAAGATTCATGAAAACAAAAATATGACTGGAAAAACTAGAGCCAATCTTCAGAATAAGGCCTTCAGTGTGTTTATGAAGTAGTGTGGACACCACTTTGGTCAGAGCTGGTAATACTGTAATTAAAGTGTTTACATGACGGGTACATAGAGTACAAAATTATTAGTCATCCTGTGAAATTTGGATGATTTTTCAAATATTTCCCAAGTGATGTTAAACGGAGAAAATAATTTTTCACAGTATTACCTATATATGTTTTTCTTAAAAAAAAAAAAGAAAAAAAAAAAAGTCTAATTTCTTTTAGTTTGGCTGGAATAAATGCAAATGTTTTTATGTTTGAAACTATTTAGGGACAATATTATTAGCCCCCTTACATATTTTTTTTAATTTGATACAGAACAAACCACTGATGTCCAATGACTTGACTAATTAAACTAACTTTAACCCAATTATCGCACTATAAGCTGAATATTACTATCTTGCAAAATATCTGGTAAAATATTATGTACTGTCAACATGGCAAAGACAGAACAAATTAGTTATATGTAGACTTACATATGCAGGAGAAACTGCGACGGCTTGCTTGTCATGTTTGCCAGAGCTGATATTTTTGCTGAAAGTCAGTTTTTGTGCTGATCTAATAGTCTTGATGTTAGACTGCTAATAGTAAAAGAATTATGACGCATGAAAGATGACTGGAAAAACTAGAGGCAATCTTTAGAATTATGCCTTCAGAGTGCATTTTGAAGTTGTGTGAACACCACTTTGGTCAGAGCGATAATGCTGTAATTTAAGTGTTTACATGCCTGCATATTATGAATAAAACTGCAGAATGGTACATAGAGTTAATTATTAGCCCACCTTTGAAATTTTAATTCTTTAAAAAATATTTCCCAAGTGACGTTACATTGAAAAAAGGCCATTGTCACAGTATTTTCTCTTTTGTTTTCTTGAAAAATTCTTATTTATTTTAGTTTGACTGGAATAAAAGTAGTTTGTTCATTTTAAAGCCCTTAATAATTTTTTTTTAATTATAATTAAAAACATTAACAATTTAATAAAATATTTTTTTTTAGCTCCCTTAAAAAGTATATTTATTCATTCTCCTTCGGCTTAGTCCCTTTATTCATCAGGGGTTGCCACAACGGAATGAACCACCAACTTATCCAGAATATGTTTTATACAGCGGATGCCCTTCCGGCTGTAACCCAGTACTGGGAAACATCCATACACACTCATTTACACACATACACTACGGCAAATTTAGTTTATTCAATTCACCTATAGCGCATGTGTTTGGACTTGTGGGGGAAACCGGAGCACCCGGAGGAAACCCACGGCAACACGGGGAGAACATGCAAACTCCACACAGAAATGCCAACTGACCCAGCCGGGACTTGAACCAGTGACCTTCTTGCTGTGAGGCGACAGTGCTAACCACTGAGCCACTGTGTTTCCCCCTTAAAAAGTATAGATATTTTTTTTTTATTTATAGAACAAACCACTGTTGCCCAATGACTTGCCTACTTGCTTAAGACTTAAAATGTCGCTTTAAGCGGAATACTAGTATCTTGCAAAATATCTAGTAAAATATTATGTACGGTCAATCATGGCAGAGACCAAAGAAATTAGTTATTTGAATTATTATGTTTTAAAACGTGTTAAAAAAAACAACTCTCCGTTAAACAGCACTTGGGGAAACATTTTTAAAGAATTCAAATTCCACAGAAGGGCTAATAATTTTGTCTTCAACTATATATAAAACTATTTTAGAAGTATTGGATTGGGACTCGAAATCAGCAGGTAAAATGACTCGAAGTGAAAAACATACAAAATAATATCAAAAAAATTGTGTCCAACAAAACATATTTAGAACTAAACTACAAATACAAATTATTTAAAAGAGCTGGAAATAGGCTATTAAAATCTGAACAGTTGCAGTCTGAATTATTAGCCCCCCCTGTATATTTTTTCCCCAATTTCTGTGTAATGGAGAGAAGATGTTTTTCAACACATTTCTAAACATAATAGTTTTAATAACTCATTTCTAAAAACTGATTTCTTTTATCTTTGTCATGATGACAGCACATAATATTTGTCTAGATATTTTTCAAGATACTAGTATTCAGCTTAAAGTGACATTTAAAGGCTTAACTAGGTTAATTAGGCAAGTCATTGTATAACAGTGGTTTGTTCTGTAGACAATCGAAAAAACAAACAAAAACAATATTTTATTCTAGCCGAAATAAAACAAATAAGATTTTCTCCAGAAGAAAAAAATATTATCAGAAATACTGTGAAAAATTCCTTGCTCTGCAGTGTATCCCACAGGTTTGAAATATACTTGCAGTGGTAGCTGGATTGAAACATCCTTTACCCACGGCACATAAATGGTTAACTACATGTGACACAAAAAAATAGTTCATGTAATATACCAACATAATCAAATCAATAACATATACAGCAAATGAGAAATAAATTACAGGAAAAATGAATAAAAACAGAAAATATCTCTAAAATGAATAATATTTACTAATAATTAATTAATAATTAGAATAAAAAGTGTAGATTATTTAAATAAAGGAAATGAAAAAAGAAAGGAAATGAGTAAAGTATGTGGGAAGCACTGCTCTGTTAAACATCATTTGGGAAATATAAAAAAAAGAAAATTATTAAGATTAAAAATTATTATACTTGAAGCTATTATTAATTAAAAATGCATTCAATTGATCAAAAGTAAGAGTAAAGGCATTTATAATGCTACAAAACAATCTATTATCTTTTGAACTTCCTGTTCATTCAAGAATCAAAGTAAAACGCAGCCCCTCTGTTTTTAACACCGATAATAAGTCAAGCTTCTCGAGCAGCAGATCAGCATATTAGAATGATTCCTGAGGGATCGTGTGTATGGAGTTCACAAAACATAATTCTAACTCAAGCTTTTAACTAGATGCTAGAAAATGGCAGAATTAAACAAGGATTTGAAGTATTGACTTTGGACTTAAAACAGCCCCATGTGGCAGCTTTCTTGAGTGACAACAAACCCTAGACTCTGTCAAAGCCAATTATAATGACAACTGAGTGACCCTAAACAAACCCTAAAGATATGAAAAAAAAAAAAAAACACACATTAAACATTCTCTGGATTTACAATTTATAGTTACATTACTTAAGTACACCCCTTATATATATATATATATCTTTTGAATTAATACTTTCAGATGCTATACAATAAGATATTTGAGCAATTCCATGCAAATGTCAACCTTGCCAATAAAAGGTTTTCACCAAAATAGCAAAACAGTTTCTACTTTTTTTGTGTAGGTTTGTACTTTACTGTACTGTAAAAATACTCAAAATGTCTCTGTCAATGTTTTCAAACAATTATATTTGACTTACCAAAGTCACACAAGTGCCAATTTCGCATCTGTCACATCCATGACGGAGAGATGACACATCCATAACCAAGCTTTTTCCTAATAATTGCAAAAATGTTAAATAATATAAATCATTTTTCTTCTATAGAGAGCAACTCATGCTTTTGATTAGCATTGTTTCTTTTGGGTTGTGCAGTTTAATTCACAGAATTTCTACAAAGTATGTTGTATACTGTAAACTCACTAACTGTTTTGGTCACATCCATTAATGCATGTTTATTTCCCTCATTTAAAATATAAAAAATGTTTACAGATTGATATTTTCTGATCCTATAACTCTGTGGTTAGCAGTTTTGTAAAATATAAACAGTTGTTTCAATATAATGCTAACATATACTTGTCACAGGTGTCGAGACTCGGAGGTTATCAAACACTTATTTATTTACAAACACGCACTTACTACAGACACAGGAACATTCAACTCAGGTAGGCCATGGAGGTGACACTTCAAAACCGGACAACGAACTAAACCAAAACAGTGGTATAAATACACAGGACACGGTAATTAATGGTATTCCCTCAGAGCTTAAGAAATTATTAGCAAATGATATAGTTCAAGATACAAATTTAGATTTTAGTGTTAAATTGGAAGGTATAAATATAAAAGAAAAAAAATGTAATAATAATTATCTTAGAATGATTTGCCGGATTGTTAATGTTCCTTCAGCTATTGGGTATTGGAGATCACAATTTCAAGATGTTAATTGGAACGAGACTTTTAAGATTTCCAGACGTTTTTGTATAACGAATAAAATTAGAGAGGTGTCATTTAAAATTGTTCATCGTATTTACCCTGTAAAACAGGTAACTGCAAGATTTTGTAAAGATATTGATTTAAAATGTACTTTCTGTAACGATAAAGAAGAGAGTATTGTTCATTTATTTTATGATTGTATTTACACACAATTGTTTTGGTGTGATCTTTTCTTTTTTGTTAAGCAGAGTACGAATATTGCATTGGAATTCAAAGAAAAAGATGTTTTCTTTTTTTATGAGAATACAGTTGACTTCAAAATTTGGCATATTGTTAATTTGCTCATTATATATGGAATTTTTTTTATTCATAAATGTAAATGGGCTGTGAAAAAACCTAATTTTACTCACTTTAAAATAGAAATAAGTCATTACTTGTACACGATAAAAGAAACAAAAAATACCAAAGCAAAAAGAACTGTTAATTATTTTAAAGCCTTAAATTTTGTTTTTTGAATAATTGTTTTTATTTTATTTTTTATTTTCCTCTTATATTGTACTTGATTGGATGTTAATGTTGTTATTGCCCTTGTATGTTCTGTGTTCTAAAATTGCAATAAAAAAAAAATAAAAAAAAAGAAAATAAATAAATAAAAAAAAATACACAGGACACGATTGAAGAGATTACAAACAGGGGTGAGACAACAGGTGGAACTAATAAACATTAACACAGCGGAAAACAGAACAAAGAGGTCACATGACAAACACACGCACATGGAACACGCCACAACATAACATTACACGACACAAACACAACAAAGACACCAGACTGTGACAATACTTTCTCTGTGAATTTATGTTTTGAATTTTTACTGCAAATGTCACATCCATAATGTGGAACTGCTCATTTGTGTTTATATATTAGATTAGTGAGTAAAGCTGGAACTAATCTAACAACATAAGCTCACATCACGGTGCAAAAATTAGTACAGCTCAATGAAGATGTTATGAAAAAATATTCAGTATTTTAATAAAGAGGAAAAATCAAGAGAATCATCAAAATATTACATTTAGTTTATTTTGAGGTTTGTATGAATATATATTTTGCAATACCTCATTTGAATTTAAATGTAAAATCCCTCATAATAATAATACAGTTTGTAACCCTTGAATTTTAACATTGAGATTGTTGTATACATGTAGGCATCTGTCCCTCATTTAGTTATGTACTTACTTTATTTGTTTATTTTTTAATTAATTTTATTTTTCCTTACTTAGTGTTTTTGATGTATCTAAGTGTGTACCAATACAGTTTGTTTTTTGTATTCTCTATGTTCCCCCCTTTCCATCTCTGTTCTTAATGGTTTTTACGTTTTTACGTAAAATGTAAAAAATGTTATATATCAGGGTTCATATACATTTTTACTACTAAAATTCCATGACTTTTCCATGATTTTTCCAAGACTTTCAAGTAAATCTTCATGACCTAATGTTTCATGCAATGTCTACATATGCGTGGTAAAAAACAATACATGTTCAAATTTATTACAGCATATCGTAAAACACGCAACAATCTATTTAGTTTCAGCTTATATTTATATCTATGTAAAATTTATTTAGATAATGCTTACACTGCACTAATAATGTGAGAGTATGTGATTGGCCAAGGACAGAAAAGTAGCAAAGACAACTAACCTATATTCAAGAATACAGATATCTGTTTTCCATGACTTTTCCAAAACTTTGTGGGTTTTTCTGATTTTCCAAAACTTTTCCAGGCCTGGAAAATGCCATGTCAAAATTCCATGACTCTTCCAGGTTTTCCATGACCGTATGAACCCTGTATATAAGTCATAAAAAAGCTTTCTGTTCCTAAAGATTTTACATTTAAATTATTGCAATGAAAGAAATTAGAAACATCAAAATGAACTAAATGTCGTTTTCACGGTTCTCCTGATTTTCTTGATTCACTGAGAAATGGATAAAAATATTCCTGTTTAACAAATGCATATGAATGGAAAACAAACTTTTTATGATCATATAAAATAACAAAGGTGCCATATTTTCAGATAATTTTAGGTAACACAACACCGATGTTTTCATTTCAGGAGTCAGGAATAAAATATTTGGTGTTTTTTTCCCCTACCAAATGAAAACATTTGTTATTAAGACCAATTTTCATTTTCTGGTATACGAAAATTGGCTAACATTTTAAAATACTGGTCCTAGTGCCAGCGTGAGAGATGCTCGGGACAGTAGACAGGATCGTTACTGGCATGATCAGACCAGTGCTGCCTTGTCACTAAAGTTAAATTTGCCTGTGACTATTTGTCAATTGCGTGCAAATACAGTCTTAGAATCGAGAAACAGTTTCTGCTTTTAAGCCTTTAAATGCTACCTCCTCTGTGATGTCGTAAACACCATATTGATTTTCGGTTCCTCTTATCTGATTGGATGTTGTGAGCACGTTGTTTTTTTTCTGTAACCTGGTAACAACCAGTACAGCGAAGTGATGGCAACATCAAATTCATTCATTTTCCTTCAGCTTAGTCCCTTATTTATCAGGGTCACCACAGTGGAATGAACCGCCAACTATTCCAGCATATGTTGTATTTATGGTTTATGTCCAACTGACGGCAAGTTTAGTTTGGACAATTATTTTGTTAATTGACGTTTTAACAAAATTACCAATAATTAGAAATGAATAAGTAAGTTAAGTGAGCCACCTTTTGGTTAATAATTTAGAACTGCAATAAAATACCTGCAGGGCTGCACGGTGGCGCAGTGGGTAGCACGTTCGCCTCACAGCAAGAAGGCCGCTGGATCGAGCCTCAGCTGGGTCAGTTGGCGTTTCTGTGTGGAGTTTGCATGTTTTCCCAGTGTTTGCGTGGGTTTCCTCCGGGTGCTCCGGTTTCCCCCACAAGTCCAAAGACATGCGCTATAGGTGAATTGGGTAGGCTAAATTGTCCGTGTGTGAATGAGTGTGTATGGATGTTTCCCAGTGATGGGTTGCAGCTGGAAGGGCATCCGCTGCGTAAAACATGTGCTGGATAAGTTGGCGGTTCATTCCGCTGTGGCGACCCCGGATTAATAAAGGGACTAAGCCAAAAATAAAATGAATGAATGAATAAAATACCTGCACATTTCCATACTGCTCTTTTTGTTTAAATAACACTTTGAATTTTGTTCATTATATATTCATTAACATTTTTTAAATATTTATATTCTAGATTTTGTCAAATTTTGTAATTCTTTTTTTCAAATTTAGTTACATCACAATTGTGTTTTTTTAAATTGTCAGTTGTATTGAAAGAAAAGTTATGCTGAATAAAAAGTGTATGCATACAATTATGTTTGGCTTTTGACAAATTATTTAAAATTTGTGGCAAAAAAAATAACTATTAACTTTTTCTTTTTGGTCGGCCCAGTGAAAATTTTGGCAGGGCAAGTAAAAATCTGAAAAAATCCTTAGTGTTGAACCCTGACTAACAATGATTGACTTTATTTTCATTAACTTACGTTAACAAAGATGAATGAATACTGTAATAAATGTATAATTTATCGTTTTTTCATGCATTACTTTAAAGTATTGCCAAAAAATGCTCTAAATTACAATATTTCTATTAGAAATTTGGAAGAAATGTTATCAGACTTATAATAATACAAAAATAACATCATTACACTAAAAAAACAAACAGAATAAATCCAGTAAATCTAGAGAAACTGAGCATTTTCAAGTGGTCTCTTAATGTTTTGCCCCCACAGCTCTGTCATTTGAGGATGGTTTTTTTTAGACACATTTTTGTATCTCTAAATAACCCCAAAGTCACATTTTATGTCCAGCTGCATGTTTGTATTTCTAGACAGGCAGTGACAGCGAAGCCCAGCGCGGGTCCTTCACTGTGTGTCAAGGCAGAGAAGTGGAAAATTAAAGCCATTGACAGAAAAAGCAATGAACTAGGAATGGACAAACGACAGTAAAAATAAAGAGAATGGCCTGTTCCTCCCGCACACGCCGCTTACTTATTTATCTGAACACTTTTTATCTGTGTTTTATTGTTATTGAGCGGAAAATCTGAGGTCACAATGTCCTGAAACTAGAAGAAAGCCATTTCTGTAAACACAAACACACACACATGCTGGTTTTATTGGTATATGAGGACTCAACATAGGCGATATGTATTTTATACTGTAAAAAATGCTTATTATATGGCCTTACCCTAACTCTACCCCTAAATCCAACTCTCATTGAAAATGTAGCAAATTTTAAACGTGAAAAGACTCCTTCATGTATGATTTTTAAGCATTTTGAATTACAAGGACACAGGGGATGTCCTCATAAACCACATTCAAAAAATGACTTTCGCTTGGTGAATCGCAATACAGCATTAATATAGAATATTGAAAAATAAATAATCGTATATCAAATTTAAGACTTTTTAAGATCATTATAGATGAAATTTTAGACTTATAGGTCAAAACGCAAAGGGTTTTTTTCTAATGGGCAGTGGAAAATATTTTTACTTGACCCATTAAAATTCAAAAACATAATTTTCAAACACTTATAAACAAATGTTATTGTAAGAAAGATAATTAAACCAAATTGCTAAATAGAGTTAATAAATGTAACTTTTGTTAAACTTTTTAGTTTTTTAGATGGATTGTTGTTGGTTGTACCAATTAGCTTTACAAAGACAAAGGAAAATTAAGACCTGTTTAAAATGATTTAAGACCTACAACAGTATATTTCAGTGAATTTAAGACTAAATTCACCTAAAATGTTGTTTTAAGACATTTTAAAACCCCACAGACACCCTGTTACATAAACAGAAAATAAAACGAGCTTATCACATTTTATAAGTATACATTTAATTATACACGTGCTTAAATGTTTTGTTTTTGTTTTGCTATTGTATTTTATCCGATCCCGAATTGTTGACTGGATATTGTACACACAGTTTAGTTTAAAACAGTAGGTTAAAATACTGTTTATTCCTTTGGTTCGAAGCTGAATTAAAGGTGTATAAAGTATAAAGAGTCACATGATCCTTCAAAAATGATTATAATATGCTAATTTGCTGATTTTTTTTAACTGGTACTCAATATTTAATAATGATACTTAATATCAGTGCTGGGGAAAGTTACTTTTGAAAGTAATACTGTACAGTAACGAAGTCTGCACTGCGCGCTAGTGTTTATTTAAATTTTGGTGCGTTAATCTTGTTTATAATATCATTCAGAAGGTCATGATTCGCACTCATTAAATAATTACGTTGCTTTATTTGACATTTGTAGGAGATACAAAACACAGACGTTTCAGCACAATGCCTTCCTCAGTGCGCACTATATAACGTAATATATAAAGTAAATGTTTCCAACCCTCATTGGAAACATGTAGCAAATTTTGTATGTGAAAAGACCCCATTTAAGTATGATTTTTAAGCATTTTGAATTACGAGGACACAAGGAATGTCCTCATAAACCACACTCAAAAAATGACTTTCGCTGCTTGTTCAAACTACTTATTCTAAAATGAGTTGAAATAACACAATTCTTAAGGTGCTTTTTTTTGGAACAACTGAATTTTTTTGTGTTCAATTCACTTAAATGTGTAAAACAACAACAACACAGGCTCATTGTGGATATGTACCCCTGTCTACATTTCTGGAGAGCGCGAATTATGTAGCCAGAGGTACGTCTGGCTGCATTTCGTCTTTAAAACGAACTCTACAGGGCAGTATGACGCCGTCAACGGCTTTTGACCACTTAACGTTACCTCCGTACGGACAGCTTTTCCGGTGTTACCAATTTCCCCAGTAGCTTGCCGTGTATGTTGGTGGACTTGAGATGCGGAGCGGAGTTGACCGCGACGAGTTCAAGTACGGCAAGAACGGTTCCAGAAACCAGGTAAAACAAAAGCAAAAAATGATCAAATAAATAAACAACAGGCTGAAAACGACGTGGTGAAATCACACAGCTGCAACGACTTTTATTTTTCTAGATTGCTTTTGAAAACACTATCGGTTGGGTTTAGGGAAGGGGGTGGGAGGGTGGGTCAGTATGTCAGTCAATTGACAGCAAGCTGGCCTGGTCGGCTGAAGTGTATATTGCACCCTCTGGTGGATTTAAGTGAGAAGAGGACGTGCAAGAGAAATTTGAGATCATCAAAAAGCATACACAGCGGCCTCTGGTGGATTTGCAAAAACTGTGAGCAGATGTACCTCCGGTTACGTATTTCGCTGTCCCCAGAAATGTAGACCTGGGTACGTATCTGCGATGAGCCTAGGTTGAAAAAAAATATTAAGTTAACTTAATTGATTTCTGCTGTGACAACATGAAGGAATTGTGTGGAACCCAGCATTTTTTACAGCGCACCTCAACATTGTAATACCAAGGTCATTATACAAATTAGTGTCTTTATAAACCACCAAAACAAGTACATACACACACACACATACACACAGAGAAAGAGCTGTGTTGTTTTTAGGTTGTGTCTCTCACCCTAAAACACTTTCTCTGTCTTTCATGTTTATCTGTTTCTCTTGTACTCGTGTTTTATTGAGTTTGTTATCGTCGCGTGTTTATTTCCACGACGAGGCGTCCCAGCAGAGCCCATTTCATCCGAACGTCATGATGAATTTGTGCGTGTGTGAGTCTGAAACGCTCGGATGTTTGTTTCACTCTCAAATCAGCTCCGATTTACGTCTAGATTTTTGAACGTCTCTGGGTCAAAAAAAAAGAAGAAAAAACGTCCATCGATCATGATCCTCCACAAGCCTCGTTACCTTGATTTGGGTCTAATTTGCAGTCTGATTGGTCAGTTTTACACACACACCACAGACATGCTGAAGAGGCACTTTTTGTGAAGTTTGCTGCTCCTCCTGTTTGTTTAGATTTGTGGATATTGATGTCGTCAGCCAGTTCTGTTTATACTTAAGGGCAAAAATCATCAGCGCTTTCATCTTTATGATTACAAAAAAATAGACATTGAGAGCAAGGGAAAAAGGAGGAAGAGAGGAGCGATAAATTAAACATAAAGATCTCTCCTCATCTATAAATCTATACGTCCGCATTAGAATAGACAACGACAGCGTTCAGCAAAACTCCAGTCGATTTGTTAGCAAAACAAGAATGTATATTGACAAAAATGACCTTCAAACTCAGTCATTATATGCGCAAATATTAAATATGATAATGTAATATTCTTCAGGAGGCTGTGAAAAGTAAATAGAAAGCTCAGTGTTTATATCTACAGTTTAAGTCAGAATTAATAGCCCTCCTGTATATATATTTTTTCCCCTATTTCTGTTTAACGGAGAGAAGATTTTTTTCAACACATTTCTAAACATATAGTTTTAATAACTCATTTCTAATAACTGATTTCTTTTATCTTTGCCATGATGACAGTGCATAATATTTGACTAAATATTTTTCAGGACACTAGTATTCAGCTTAACGTGACATTTAAAGGCTTAACTAGGTTAATTAGGCAAGTTAGGGTAATTCAGCAATTCATTGTATGACAGTGGTTCGTTCTGTAGACAATCGAAAAAAAAATATTGCTTAAAGGGGCTAATAATATTGACCTTAAAATGGTTTATAAAACAAATTAAAAACTGCTTTTATTCTAGCCGAAATATAAAACAAATAAGACTTTCTCCAGAAGAAAAAATATTATTGGAAATACTGTGAAAAATTCCTTGCTCTGTTAAACATCATTACGGAAATAATTAAAAAAGAAATAAAAATTCACAGGAGGGCTAATAATTATGGCTTCAACTGTATATATACATAACATAAAATTTTCTGATTACACTTTATTTTAAGATACAATTCTCGCTATTGATAAAGCATTAACGATGATTTCTGTCCCAATAAACTCCTAATTTGCTGCGTATTAAAAGTTATTAAGGTAGTAGTTAGGTTTAGGTAAATTAAGATCATGAAGAATATATACTTTATAAGTACAAATAAACAGTCAATATCTTAATAATGGACAGGTTAATAGTTAAAAGTGAGAATTGGTCTTCAAACTAAACTGTTACAATTTATTTCCTTATTTTTTGATGTACTTATTTTGCAAATACAATATTGAATAAAGATACTTTATGGCTGTTTGTTGCCATGCATAGCAGAAGCATACATAATACAGTATTAATATAGAATATTAATAAATAAATAATTGTGAAGTAACAAGATTACATGCTGGATTACACTGGGGGAAAAAGTGTCTGTATAAATGTAACTCTTTTATGAAATGATTACAATATAATTATTGTGAATACAAAGCAATAGCAAGTTTCTAGCGTTTTCTCTGTAAAAACATTTTCCTAAATTTTTTGGTGAAATTATATGAACAGTAGATGTAAAACGCAATATTTCATTACACGATGAAGCAATGAAAATCATTTACTAAAATCATGTTCTTGGTGTGTTTCTTAAAATATATATTTTAAAAACCTAAATCTAAATATTTATATAAACAAGAAGCTTATCACAATTTATAAGTATACATTTAATTATACACAACAATTAAATGTTTTGTTTTTGGATTTAGTATTGATATATTGATGTGATAAAAATGTATAAATATTGTTTTTATTACATTTTTATAATATATACAATTTATAGCATTTGCCCTATTATGTTACATAATGGAACTAAATAATAATAATAATAATAATATAATTAAATAAAATAATTTACGCACAATCTACATCCTAATTTCACTTAGGAAAATTTGCTTCCCACGCCATTTTATTTCCTTGGAGCATTTTGCATATTAATACAACATGTGAAATATACACTCTAAAAATCTTCCTGCCTTAACATTTTAGATGAATCAAATGAACTTTTCTAATCATCTCAAATTAAATCAGTCAAACTGATTAAAAATATTATGTTAAACTTTGTATAACTAAAAAAATGTAGTTGAAACCTGATTAACTTATTAAATTAAGTTGAAGTGACATACTGTATAAGCATTTGTTGTCAAGACTTTTTGACAAATAATTTTTACAGTGTAATTATTATGATTATTAAATGTATTATATTTATTTAATTATTAATGCAGCTCACTCTTAATTCACCACTGGTAAACAAACTGAACAAACAAAAACATAAAACATATAAATAAGTTACAAATACCCAAAGCTTTTTATTTACTTTGCAAGATGATCAAGATTAATCAGAGTACTAATAAAATGACTCTAGTAGAATATTTCTTCAGTAACACTTTACACAAGAATTTGACACTAAATCTTGAAACAGAAAGACTGAAATTGTATTAACTTCACTCAAAAACAATGACGTTTCCTATTTGTTCAAACTACTCATTTAAAATGAGCTGAAACAACACAATTTTTTGGGACAACTTAAATGTTTTATGTTCAATCTACTTACATTTTTGAAAAAACTAATACGTTAACTCAATTCTTTCATGTTGTCCCAATGCAAATCGATTGTTTGGTAGGCCTGTCACGATATCTATCTCTTGCCGTATGATATATAGCACCAAAATTTATTGCGATAAACAATAATATTGTCATTTTAAGACCATTTTAACACTATAAAAGCATCATAATGCAAGTACACTCTTGCAAAGAACACATCATACTTTATTCTTAAGAATATTTAATTTAATTATAGTAATTTTAACAATTTAATAAGTAGGCACTAGAATCAGAATGTATATCCTAAACAAATAAATAATAATAAATGTTAAGGTAAAAAGAACTAGAAAAAAGTAGCAGATCTATTTTCAGTCGTCAGACACCCACATGATAATATACTATAGTAATTTATAGTAAATGCTAGAGTGTTTTTTTAACCATACTAAAACTGACACCCTCAACAGAGATAGAGATGTTGCACAATCAGCTAAAATGTTGGTAGAATAGTTTTTTATGTATGGATGATATATATTGCGTCACCAAAAATGATTGAGGACATGTCCATGTGTTGTGCGATAAGTCGATGTATTGATTATTGTGACAGGCCTATGTGTGGAGCATTTTTTTACAGTGTTGAAAGTAAAATGTACTCCGATATAATTTCTTTTATTTTTTCAATTAAAACCACACTAAAAAATGTAACCAACCAGATTTTCCATCTCAACTGAAGTGTTTTTGGAGACTGCACATGCGTTGAGCTGGATACATGTGCACAGAATAATGAAGAAGTGTGTGTGTTTGTGTGTGTGTGTTTGTGTTTACTGGGAAGCGATGGCGCAGCGATGTCTCCTCAGCAGATGAGATGGGAGATGACAGGCCAACACTGCTCTTTGTCAGAACATGAGAGGGAGAGAGTGTGTAAAATTTTAATCTGTAGTTATTTAGGGTATGGAGGCGTAGTGAGTTTGTCTCTGGGGTTACGGGGGCTTTATGGAAGAAAGTTGTTGCAGCAAACGGCACGAAAGTAAACGTCTGTGACAGCTTCCTGTAGCAAAAACCCGCTTTAAAACTCTCGCTCGCTTGCTCGCTCTCGTTCGGGCCATTCTGGATTAATAGTTCCCTGGCTCATCCGTCCCATCATGCTTTGCTGCATTTCTCGCCACAGAAATGCTCGACGGCAGGTTTAATCGTGTTATAATGATACCGATTAAAGTACAGGAGTGTACAGTGAATAAATGATTGTATTTCACAACCTTTTTTTCTTTCATGCTCATGCAACCAAGGATATTATAGCTTTGCATTTTTAAATTACTTTATTTCGATACTGGAAATAGCTGGAAATATGCTAATAAAATCTGTACAGTTTAAAATTATTAGCCCCCCTGTATATATTTTGCCCCTATTTCTATTTTTTCTATTTCTGTTTATTTTTTCAACACATTTCTAAACATAATAGTTTTAATAACTCATTCCTAATAACTGATTTCTTTTCTCTTTGCCATGATGACAGTATAGAATATTTGACTAGATATTTTTCAGGATACTAGTATTCAGCTTAAAGTGACATTTAAAGGCTTAACTAGGTTAATTATGTATTTTTATAAATTAAGATTCTGGTAATTACATATAGAGCTCTGCATGGTCAGGCCCCTCTTTATATTCTTTATAATAAAATCTTTTATATGGTCACTTCTGTGGCCGGTCTCTGAGGTCTTCTGGTAAAGACCTTTTAGCCATTCCCAGAACGCGTCTTAAGACTAAAGGTGACCGTGCCTTCTGTGTTGTGGCCCCAAGGCTGTGGAGCTCTCTCCCTCTAGCATTGAGAACTCTGGGATCAGTTGAATTTTTTAAAAAACATTTAAAGACACATCTTTTGGTCAAGCTTTTAATTAACAGTATGGTGAGCTGGTTTTACACTGGTGTTTCTGTTCTTAGATTTTTAACTTGTTTTAATATGTTTTCTTTTATTGATATGTTTTCTTTTACCTGTTTTCCAGTTTTCTTTTATCGTAAAGCACTTTGTGACTAAATGTCTGTGAAAGGTGCTATATAAATAAACCTTTACTTACTAATTAGGTTAATTAGGCAAGTTAGTGTAACTGGGCAAATCATTGTATAACGATGGTTTGTTTTGTAGACATTTGAGAAATATATTGCTTAAGAGGGCTAATAATATTGACCTTAAAATGGTTTTAAAAAAATTAAAACTGATTTTATTCTAGCCGAAATAAAACAAATAAGAAGAAAAAATATTATAGGAAATACTGTGAAAATTCCTTGCTCTGTTAAACATCATTTGGGAAATATTTGAAAAAGAAAAAATAAATTCACAAGAGGGTAATCATTTTGACTTCAGCTTTAAGTAAAATGCAAGAACATTAAAACTATTCGAATTAATACAACAAAAGTCTTGTCATTTTAACTGGGTGAAAAATGTTTGAGTTTATTTTGCATCTTTGAATATCTTATTTTGTGTTTAACAGAAGACAGAAATTCATAACAGTTTAGAGCCACTGTAACTTTCAGTGGATTTCAATTTTCTGATTTTCACTTTTGGATGAACTATGCATTTAACCATGTAGCTTTCTTAAGCAAGTGGACTGTAAGAACATATTAATATGTAAACTGTGAAATAAAGTGCAAATAGCCATATTAATGTAGCCAAAACATTGAATAAAAATCAAATAAAAACAGTCATCTGTAATCAAATAAAAATAGTAACTGTAATCAAATGTGCATTTTTAACAGCCCTGATATACTTCAAACAAGTTTTGTAATGTTTCTGTTATTTTATTAAAATACTATATTTTATTGTTATATATAAATCAACTTACAGTGCAATCTCTTTATAGTGATATTCTTTAGAATTTCATTTAAACATCAACACACCAATCAAACATCAATGAAACATCAATATAAATATAAATTCATAAATCAATATCATAAATATCAATATTCTTATACTGATATCTTTTTTTTTTTTTTTAATCTTTTTTTGTATCTTTTTTTATGTCAGATGAAACTCTGGATTTCACCTAAAGAATGTTACATAAATGATGTCAATTTTTTCAATATTGGGATTTTTATTTTATTTTAT
>CAIGQV010019088.1:9459825-9475037 GCA_903798115.1 Danio jaintianensis
CACACACACACACACACACATACATACATAAGCGAGGCAGAAGAACATGTTGCTTGCTGCCAGGTGTATGTGTGTGTGTGCGGTTTTGATGGCAGTTTTTATACACAGATATTTACTGTGTTTCTATTGTAGTGCTGTTTTTTGACATCTGGTGTATGAACACTTTTAATGTAAATGAATAGAAACCTATTATTTTATGAAATATAACAAACTTTAAGATATTGTAAATTAGGTCTGTGCGATATGGGCAAAAGAAACCTTTCATGATTTTCTTGAACAATATTGCGACTTCGATTTTAATCCCGCTTTTGACACACAGACATTTTACAGTGTGAATCTGAAACATATTTCGAAAGGAAAACAATTAGATCTTTATCATAGACCTGTAACATGTCTCTAAAACAGACATAAGGCAAAAAAATAAAAATCACCTAGTAAAGGTGTAACAAATAGCCTCTAGAACAGACCTATGGCAAAACAAATAGACTACTGTGTGTGTATGTGTGTGTGTGTGTGTGCGCATGTGTGTGCGCCGTCAAACTCAAGTAAGGCTCCAATGTTCTGTTTGACCACGTCAGAAGAAGTTGCGTGTACTTTTGTATGTGTCCACAGATTTTTTTGTCATGCATAGATCATAGACCTCTTTGTGATGCTGCCGTGAAATAGGCCGTTTACATATCGTGTCTTTTGCGAGCACAAGTTCGTTATTTCCAATGGAGGCGCCCGGCTTGCGCGCATATTGGGAGTGACGCGCACCCAGTTGAAAACATCTCTACTATTCAGAATGCTGCAAGCGCACCGCAAGTCACATAACAAGAACTTACCGATCAGCTTCATACTTTGTACTGTATAGAACATACACATTTTGGTTAGACTAATTACCTCAGACAAACACAGAACACCCAAACACCCAGTGCTTTTTCATTTTCTCCATGAATAAAACTTCATCAGTATCAGTGCTGCAGCAATGTTTTGTTAGTTTGTCATCCTCTGAGAAAACGGTTGATGGTCGCTGAGCAACAACAAAGGAGCGCGAGCGCAAAGCACGTTGAATGCTGAAGGAAGCGACGCGCTCTCGCTTTCCACATGCTTTTAGACACGATATGTGACTGACAGGTCTTACAAATGACCTGGTTCTGCGATACATCAGCCTGCCTGTATCCAAAGTAATCTCACACCACAGAAGTTGACTTTTTTTGGCACCAAGTCCTCCTGTGCTGAACTCATCATCCCTGTTTATGCAAGCTATTTGTCATTAAGCTCAGTCTACTGTTCTCTCGCTCTGTTTAGGCACTGCGTTATGATTGGTTCAAATAGCATACTGCAGGAAAATCGTGCTGTAAGGCAATTTAGAAATCGCGCATGTCCAAATCACGATTTAGATACAATTTCAATTAATCGCACAGCCCTAATGTAAATGTATTTTTTTACACTAATGTCCAAAGGACTAAGGTTAATAGTTAAAAATTAAAATAATACTTCTATACCCCCCCAAAAAAACACCACACCACAACCTAAAAATAGTATGCAATTCTGAGTGTGCCTCACACAGGTGAGTGGGCTGGACAAACCACCTGTAGAAAACACACTCTTTCATCTATCTGACACTTGCACCAGTTTTGCACATTTGCACCAGACACTTTCTTACAATCACTCCATATCTCTCTCTAAAAAAACACATTGTGCATTTATGAAGTGAGCTTCACACAGGTGAGTGGGCTTGACAAACCACCTGTAGAAACACTCTTCTCTCTCTAAAGAAAAACACTCCCCCTCCTTACTCTAGCAATTAATTCTCTGAGCACAGCAACAGTTGCTCTGTATAATTAGCACTTCTTGTGTGTATTGCCTCTTCTTGTTGAATCGTGAATGCCTCCTCAATTGTAAGCCGCTTTGGACAAAAGCGTCTGCTAAATGTTCTATTTAGTATGCATTAAATTGATCAAAAGTGGCAGTAAAGATAATGTTACTAGAAATATTTCTTAAAAATCAATGAGTTAGTGAAAATAACTTAAATCAGCTTATATTACTGGGCTGCTTAATGCTCGATTCTGATTGGCTGATGAACATTCTAAGGTGTGCAGTTATTTTCAGATAAACACACAGCTGAAGTAATACTATGCATGTTTTTTTTTACTGCATTACTGTTTCATTTCCCACTGAATGATTTCAGTTATTTCACAGCTACAACAGCTAAAAATCACATCAAAACACGTGTAAGAAACTAGTGCTACACACACAGGAGCAGTTTGAGGACAAAAACCTGATAAATGTCTGAAAAACAACATCTGAACCGTGGCTTTAGGTGTAGTAACCGCAGTATATGCTGAATAATGAACTTTGGTCTGTTTAATTATTAGAAAATAATACACTTGGTTTCACATTGTGGTCACAACACCACATTGGCTGTCCATTATTATAGTCTTCCTGAAGTGTTAGATGTAAAATATAGAATAAGTAAAAAAAATATATATATAAAATATATATATATTTTTACATATGCAAAAACATGTAAGGCAAGGCAAGGCAAGCGTATGTATATAGCACATTTCATACATAATGGTAACTCAAAGTGCTTTACGTAAACAAGAATAAAAGAAACGTGCATAAAAAATTAAATCAACAAAGAATAAAAATAATTAAAAACAGATTAAAATGTGTTAAAAACATAAGGAATAAAAAAAGAAAAGAAGGACATAATATTGTGATCTGTCGTTAAAGACAAGCTCAATATCTCAAAACCAGACAGAACTTTATAATTCAAAAGTGGGATTTTTTAAATCTATATTTTCAGCTAAACAAACATCTGTCTAAAATGTTTTTTTGGTCTTTAAAATATCTAGGAATATTATAAAAAAAATAAAAAAAAACATCAAAAATGATCACTAAGTGCAGCCAGTTCACCTCAGGCTGTTCAGAATCGAGATATTATTGTGCACCCGGATGTCATTTTACATCATGTCCCAAATGTTGGGATTGGATCTAGTTCTCAAACATCAGATTTCATCTGGTTTTTACAGCCGTTCAAAAAAAAAAAAAAAAAAAGAAAAAAACTATAACCAACCGAACAGATTTTGATCAGAAAAGGGAATCAGATTTTTTTTTTTGCAGCCTGTCTGAACAAGGACTGCCAACGGAACTTTCAAAGATTTGATGTTGTGATCCCTGCAAACTTTGGCAAATCCAGCAAGTAGGTCTTTCTCAGAAGCATCTCGTTTTAGCAACCTGACAACTTTTCCAGACGGACTGATGTAAACCTTCACTTGGGCAAATCAGCCAATCAGATTAAAGCTTGCGATTGATATTTTTGCATGCAGTCGGTACACAGGCATCTCCTTACCATGTGACAGAGCAGTGGATGAGGTATATGCCATTACTGTCCTCTCTCTCAGTTCTGCAGACTGAGAATCACACACACACACGCACACGCACATGCACACACACACACACACACACACACACACTGCTGTGAGGCCGCTGGCAGTGCGCTCGGGTTGGATTAACCGTGGGATTTGTTCCCTGTAGCTGAAGTCAAACAGAGGAAACTCTCCAACATTACTCTTTTAATTAGAATCATCTTCTTACACGGCTCAGAGACGAATGGGCTCACACACTAATAACCCACACACAGAGCATTAAGTAACATCGGGCTAAATAATTTAAAGTTAATACTATAATTTCAGACATAACACACTCTGTAAAAATCCATCTGCCTGCCCGCCCTGATTAGTTAAGAACAAATCCTGAACTGAATAATGACACTGTTGTCTGCTAAGTTTGCTGCTTTATTTATATCCTATATCATCAGTTGAAGTGAACTGATTTGGGCTGAATAACAACACTATTGTCTTCTTCAGAGCTGCTTATACACACAAAAAATGCTGGGTTGTTTTAACTGAAATTTGGCTAAATATGGACCAACCTAACTGTTGGGCTAAAGATTAAATTTTTGTCCATATTTAACCCAACTTGGGGTACAACAACCCAGATTTTTTCGTGTGAACGGACACACTGCGTAAAATACTTTTCTTCTTATACATTTTTTGTCTTGTTTCTAGTCCAAATATTAATGTTCATTCATTCATTCATTTTCTTTTCGGCTTAGTCCCTTTATTAATCTGGGGTCGCCACAGCGGGATGAACCGCCAACTTATCCAGCATATGTTTTACGCAGCGGATGCCCTTCCAGCTGCAACCCATCACTGGGAAACATTCATACACACTCATACACACACATACACTACGGACAATTTTAGCTCACCCAATTCACCTATACCGCATGTCTTTGGACTTGTGGGGGAAACCGGAGCACCCGGAGGAAACCCACGCGAACACGGGGAGAACATGCAAACTCCACACAGAAATGCCAACTGACCCAGCCGAGGCTCAAACCAGCGACCTTCTTGCTGTGAGGCGAACGTGCTACCCACTGCGCCACCGCGTCGCCCAATATTAATGTTATAAATTATAATATTATCTAGTACAAAAATTCTTAAATCAAAAAGCATTTTCTAGACAAGCAAAATTAAGAGATTTTTCTTAAAACAAGCAAAAAAAGAATCCATCTGACTGCCCGCCCTGACACTATCGGTTGAGAACAAAAGCTGAACTGAATATTGACACTGTTGTTTTCTAGGGTTGCTGCTTTATAGCTGAAATGAATTGGTTTCTTATTTGGCAAATTTATTTATATCCTATATCTTCAGTTGAAGTGAAGTGATTTGAGCTGAATAACAACACTATTGTCTTCTCCAGGGCAATGGACTACACTACACTAAAAAACACTGGGTTGTTTTAACCCAAATTTGATAAAATATGGACCAACCCAACTGTTGGGCTAAAAGTGTAATTGGAAATTTTTATCTAAATGTTCAGTGCAGCTAAACTGAACTTCTGCTTTACAGAGGAATTTGAATTTGTATTATATGTGATGAATTATTTTCCTTTTTGAAACAACCGACTTGAAAAATAAATTTGGATCCAAAGTGGGATTTCTGCAGTAGTGCCATTTAAGATCCAATTTTGGTTCTTCAAAAAACCTTTCAGGCAACAATTGCAATAAGAACCATCTCTCCCTTTATTTTCCAAATCTAAAAGAACCATTTTCTCTTTAAAAGAGCTAGGAAAGATTCCATGATTGTTTAATGTTCTTCAAGGAAGATTATTATATTATTTGTGCACTCTATAAAATGCTTGGTTGTTGTAACCCAACGGTGGGTCAAATATGGACAAAGCCAATGTAAGCTTAATTTTTTCAATTAAATTTAAATGACACTTCCCAATGTTTTGTCCATTCAATTCATCTTTATTTCTATAGCGCTTTTACAATGTAGATTGTCAAAGCAGCTTAACACAGAAGTTCTAGTAAATTGAAATTGAAACTGCGCCAGTCCAGTTTTCAGAGTTGAAGTTCAGTTTAGTTCAGTTCAGTGAGGTTTAATTTTTACTGCTGAAAGTCCAAACACTGAAGAGCAAATCCATCGATGTGCAGCTCTACAAGTCCCAAAAAATGCTTTTGTTACTTAGATTACTTAGTTAAATCAAGAAGCATTTTCTAGACAAGCAAAAAAATATTGTCTTGTTTTAAGAAATAATGTCAAAATTAAGTGAGTTTTTTCTTAAAACAAGCAAAATAATCTTGTTTTTCTTTGGTTTTGACATCAGTTTATTTTGTTTACCCCATTGGCAGATTATTTTGCTTGTTTTAAAAAAAAAAACTCACTTAAATTTACTATATTATTTCTTAAAGCAAGACAATAATTTTAGCTTGTCTGGAAAATGCTTCTTGATATTTGGATTAGAAACACAACAAAAAAATTCAAGCTTTTTTTGCAACGCAGAAACTTAGTTTATATTTGTTCTAAAGAAAACACAGCCAAAAAAGAAGTTGTATGAAATGCATGCAGAACACGTTTTTCCTCAACGAACTGAACCGAAATGAACAGATTTGCACATATTTCTGCTGCTCGATTGTGTCAACTCTTCCCTAACCGATTTTTAGCCAAAGCAGGTGAAACCCAAAATGTGGTCATTGTGCCGCATGAGCGTTTGTGTGGGTTTTGGTGGGTTCCTGTGGCTTTGAGACGGGAGCGCGCCTGCCATTCCAAACTCTCCTCTAGAACAACGCATTCTGTTTGAAGTGCTGATCCCTGCTTCACCTGCGAGATCAATACGCTCCCGTTCAAAGCCAGATCGGCTTCATACAGCACCAGATCTTTATTAATTTATAGAAACTTCTTGAAACTTTCTCTAAAGGGAAGCCAGAAAAAAACAGAGAAGGAAGAGAAAGAGAGCGAGAGAGAGGGGAAAAAAAGAAGAAACCAGCATGGAGAGGTGATTAACTCAGAGATGCCTTTGACGGACAGCGAGGTCATGTGATCAGACTTGTGCAGGCCTTAACGAGAAAGACTGAATATTTAAATAAGCGTGCATGAAAATAATTTTTTTGCCAGAACTTGGCTTGAAATTATGGATCAGGGACAAAGCCAGAGAATTAATTAAACTAAATTTGTTTATTTCTTAGGGGCAATATTTGCCTCAAAAAACACGATTAGCATGAACTATGCACTGATTCATTGAATTGACTAAATTTCTTTAAGGTAAGTGATTGCGAACAATTTATATGGACTGGATTTAAACTAACAAATTAAGTTGAACATTACTAAATTTAATTTGTTTGTTTAAATTCAGCCCATATAAATTGTTTGCAACCACTTACCCTTTGTAAATTCAATGAATCAGTTTTTTCAGTGTGGTTGCATGTGAAAATCCTTTAAAATCCATGGAAACTTCTCATTAAACAAAAATAATTCTTATATATAAGATATATTGTGGGTTTTCTAAAAAAAAAAAAAATCATTCAGTGAACCATTTATTCTTGTGTGAACATTTTCATAATCTAAAGAAACATTTTGCGAAGGTTAACTCTTAACAAATAAAGGTTTCAACATTTTTGCAGCTGTTTTGTAGAACCACCATTTTGGGTTCCTTAAAGAAGCTTTCAGTGAAGAGTTCTAATATAATTTCATTCATTTATTTTCCTTCGGCTAAGTCTCTTATTTATCAGGGGTCGCCGCAGGGGAATGAACCGCCAACTATTCCAGCATATGTTTTACGCAGCGGATGCCCTTCCAGCCGCAACCCAGTACTGGGAAACACCCATACACACTCATTCACACACACTCATACACTACGGACAATTTAGTTAATCCAACTCACCTATAGCGCATGTCTTTGGACTGTGGGGGAAACCGGAGCACCCGGAGGAAACCCACGCCAACACAAGGAGAACATGCAAACTCCACACAGAAATGCTAACTGGCCCAGCTGGGACTCAAACCAGCGACCTTCTTGCTGTGAGATGACAGTGCTAACCACTGAGCCACCATGCTGCCTAATTTAATTTCTTAATTTCTAATAAAGATTTCTGATTTATTTTCCCTCAGCGTTAATAACATTGTAAAAGGTTCTCTTAGAAACTTTTCACTAAAAGATTTTTTGGAGAACCAAAAAGGGTCTTCTGTGGCACCTCTGTTAAAAAATATGAGTATTTTTTATTTAACCTTTATTTTTAGGAGTTTAAATGATCGTCAGAAGAATTTTTAATTTTGCAGTGGACTGGCATTTAGCAGGTTTCCAAATCTATTTTAAAGTAGGACAGTTTCTCCATGTAAACACAGACAGTAATTGTTTAAAATGGCATATATGATGTAATTTTAGCATTTATAGATAATAATCTGAATTTATGCCATCTTAATGAGAATCAGTCTATGTTATTCCTCCACCGGCCAGGAGAAATGTGAATCTGTGGATCGGCAGGTAATTCAGTCAGGAGCAGTAATTGAATTTCTGCCTGAATCGCCAACTCTGTGTTAACATGGAGGAACTGGCCCAGAAAGTCATTTTAAAAATCTTTTTTTGACCACTACTAAACGCCGTAGGGCTGCTATCTGACATTTGTGCAGGTAATGAGCATTTGGGATTTTAAATACAGGCCTAATTTCCTAAATTATCATTCCCTTATGGAGATACTGGCCGTGATAACCAAGAAACATGGCTGACATGGAGACTTTACAGACTTACAAGAGCATATTTTCATATAACCAGTATATTAATGAAATACATCAAACAATAAATGTTTTTGTCCCAACATTTTACGACATATTAATCACCAATATCGTTTTCAACATTTATAATTTTAATAAATGTGTAGAGCAGCAAATTGTGACGTCAAAACATCTTATGCAGATGAAGGAAACCCATAGAGGTTTGTAAAGACGTGAGGCATTTTGGGTGAAGTGTCTCTCTAATTTATTATTTCTGACCCTAATTTTCAGAGCTGTGATTTTATAGCCCAATTTGGATGCATTTCAAGGCCTCTGTGAATGTTTGAGTGAGCGAGAGAGAGAGAAAAGTGCAACAGAGAAAGAGAAATACGCGTGTGCGCAGCGCTGGAGATCTTCATTTCTTTGTTGTCAGATTTGATGATTTTAGAGAAATTACCATCCCTGCATTCAAAGGAAATCTACCTCACACTTCCATGGCCTGCGGCACGGAGGGAAATAGAAGGTTTATATTTATTTTTAATTATATCAGTTTATCAGGAGGCGTAACATCAGAGCCACATCTGATTTTATCTCTTCTCTTTCACACCTGAGGGAATATTAATACAAACAGCCATTCCAGCTCTGATCGTTGCCTCACACACACTTGCGCGCGTACACACACCGGTACTTTTATGATATCATTTCATCATCCCTGTCGCTCTCACAAATAAAAACAAACCGCCAGATCTGTGTTTATATTCAGAGCTTATAACACACCGATGTGAAAACAGCAACACAAGGCGAGAACACACTCACACACACCTGAAGAGAAACTGTGTGTGTCCAAAAGAAATGAAAATCAAAAAGATCTTTTTTAAATGCCTCACTTGTTGCTGCTCTACACCAATTCGGTTTTATGGAGAGCAAATTAAGATCTTCTTATTAACAGGCTGAATTGAACCACAGAAATTAAGTCAGAGCTTTTAGTGAAATGTTGCTCATTTAAGTTTATATTATGCAAAGTTGAGGCTGACAAAGTTCTGAAAGTAAAAACATAATTTTCTATTTATTCATTTTCAAGGCTTTTAAGCAGAGATGCCCAAATTAGGGCCCACGGGCCAAAGTTGGCCCATGTTAACCTTTGATTTGGCCCGCCATCCCATCTGAGAACAGAGGGAGAAGGATGGGGATGGTTTCGAGATTGTCAATTCAAATTTAACGTAACCCTTTGTTTGTTTGTTTGTTTTATTGTTAAAAGCTAACTGAAATTAAATGTTTCAATTTAATGGTATAAATTAATCAGATTTTGTTCAAATTTACATACTGTCACTCAACAATGCAGAGACTTTGGTGAGCGAATCAAGTCAAAGGCAGATTCTGCTTGACTAATGAAATTAGCATTGAACTCCACTGTGTTATAAATGTCTTTGTGTTTTTATTGCAATAAGTTATCATTTAAAAAGGGCTGCTATCTGACATTTGTGCAGGTAATGAGCATTTGGGATTTTAAATACAGGCCTAATTTCCTAAATTATCATTCCCTTATGGAGATACTGGCCGTGATAACCAAGAAACATGGCTGACATGGAGACTTTACAGACTTACAAGAGCATATTTTCATATAACCAGTATATTAATGAAATACATCAAACAATAAATGTTTTTGTCCCAACATTTTACGACATATTAATCACCAATATCGTTTTCAACATTTATAATTTTAATAAATGTGTAGAGCAGCAAATTGTGACGTCAAAACATCTTATGCAGATGAAGGAAACCCATAGAGGTTTGTAAACACGTGAGGCATTTTGGGTGAAGTGTCTCTCTAATTTCTTATCTCTAGTTTGTTTGTTTTATTGTTAAAAGCTAACTGAAATTAAATGTTTCAATTTAATGGTATAAATTAATCCGATTTTGTTCAAATTTACATACTGTCACTCAAAAATGCAGAGACTTTGGTGAGCGAATCAAGTCAAAGGCAGATTCTGCTTGACTAATGAAATTAGCATTGAACTCCACTGTGTTATAAATGTCTTTGTGTTTTTATTGGAATAAGTTATCATTTAAAAAGTTATACTGCAATAGTTATTACGATTTAAAGTAATGTTTTCTATTTATTTTGAAATGTTTTGAATAATTAGGAAATTAACCATGACAACTTTAATGTAATATAGTTTGGTATATTTACCTTCGGCCCATGGCTCTCAATGATATTTGGTTTTTGGCCCTTCATACGAAAAAGTTTGGGCACCCCTGCATTTAAGACTAGAATCAAGGCAGTCATTTTGAAAGTTTTTGTAATTTAATAACATTGCTAAAATAAAAATAACTAAATAATACCCTGACTTTTCCTAAATGTCTGTACATTTCATTCTAACATTGTTATTTTATTAAAAAACAAATCATAAGAGTATTTCTGAGTATTTCTACCTTGAATGGTGATAACGGTCAGATTGACAGCATGCACTTCAGTGTCTATAACTTTTTCCTGCTTCGTTGAATATGGTCCCTCTGTTGCCTAGCAACTTTCTGATAACAAAAACATAAGTTTCTGATAGCAAAAACATAACTTTACTTCAGACATGTCTTTCAAACTTTTAAAAACAACATTTTCACTGCAGTGTAAAAACTTTGTTCTCCTGCTTGCCTAAAAAAGTGAGGAACGCACCTTCAGTCCACAATTATACATAGGCTATATTACCAAAAAAATTAGAGGTAATTAGGTTAATGACCTTATAAAATATGACTACAGAAATTCAAAGCTTAATTTAGAGTTGCACAATATATTGTTTCAGCATCAATATCGCAAAGTGTGTGTCCGCAATAGTCACATCGCAGGATCTGCAATGTTGAGTTGGGATTATTAGATGCGTTTTAAAGGCATTTCAATCAAGTTTAAAGCATTTGGACACAACACAGTACATTTGTAACTTTAACAAAGAATACTTTTACTGAATTAATACAATGAAGACTATGCAGTTAGTTTGTATTTAACATTTCATTATATACTTTGTGTATCTGAATACTGTGTGACTCTCCGGAAAACCATAAAGCACTGTTTATTTGACTTTTTTCTTTGCTTCATTGTAATTACTTTTGCTAGCAATTTGTTTATTATATTTATACATGATTCACACCCTTACAGAATCACCCCAATCGATCAAAATGAATGAGTTCTTTCCAAATAGAGCTGTTCATGCCACCTTGTGAAATTGTATTCACATCACCATATATATCACAGAAAAACTAAACTGCAATGTCAGATTCTTCCAATATCGTGCAGGCCTAGCTTAATTCTACAATCTCAGTAGAAGCTTTGAATGTAAATATAATGTGACAAAAATCTTATGTGAAAGGTCAGAACAACTGCTATGGCCATTCTAGTAGTTATATAATCCTGGCAGTTTCAGTGTTAATCGACTGTAAATGCTTTTGTTGAACGCAATTGTGTCTGCTAAACAAAAACACTGTTTAATACTTTTTATAAAGGCGGTGCGGTGGCTCAGTGGTTAGCAATGTCGCCTCAGAGCAAGAAGGTCACTGGTTCGATCCCCGGCTGGGTCAGTTGGATGATATGTGGTTGTGTAGAGTTTGCATGTTCTCCCCCTGTTGGTGTGGGTTTCCTCCGAGTGCTCCGATTTCCGCCACAGTCCAAAGACATGCGCTATAGGTGAATTGAATGAACTAAATTGGCCGTAATGTGTGAGTGTGTGTGTGAATGTGAGAGTGTATGGGTGTTTCCCAGTACTGGGTTGCGGCTGGAAGGGCATCCGCTGCATAAAACATATGCCGGAATAGTTGACGGTTTATTCCCCTGTGGCGACACCTGATAAATAAGGGATTAAGCCAGAGGAAAATGAATGAATGAATACTTTTGCAGCCATACTTTGTTTTAACAGTGAGGACAGCAATGGAAATAAGTCAAGGGCTTTATTTATTATTCATTCATTCATTTTCTTTTCGGCTTAGTCCCTTTATTTATCTGGGGTCGCCACAGCGGGTTGAACCGCCAACTTATCCAGCATATGTTTTACGCAGCGGATGCCCTTCCAGCTGCAACCCATCACTGGGAAACATTCATACACACTCATTCACACACATACACTACGGACAATTTTAGCTTACCCAATTCACCTATACCGCATGTCTTTGGACTTGTGGGGGAAACCGGAGCACCCGGAGGAAACCCACGCGAACACGGGGAGAACATGCAAACTCCACACAGAAATGCCAACTGACCCAGCCGAGGCTCGAACCAGCGACCTTCTTGCTTTATTTATTATTATTATTATTATTTATTTTTATTTATTTCAAGATGTATGGGACACTTGTATTTTGCACAGTTTGTTTAAATCTGTGAAATAAAAATTCGATTCAATTCAATTTACACAAAAAACTAACTATACATGCTGTCAAAAACATTACCCATAATTCTGTAAAGAAAAATGAAACCAATCAGAAAGTTGCAGTGAGCAAAGTGCACCAGAAGAGCTATTTATCACCACAACAAAGAAAACACCAGTCCCACACTTTATATATGTAAAGAAGGATTGAGCTGTTGAATTATTAAACAATGAATAATCTCCTAATGAATCAATGAACCAGAGTCAATTAATCTGCTTATATTATGGTGACCACACCTACAAATACATGTTGCATATCAAGACATTTGTCAAGATTTGTCCTCTGACTGCTCCTGTGTGTATCACTAGCTTCTTATGCATCTTATTCAAAGCCTTTTTTTCTTAGATGTTTGTCTGTTGTAGCTGTGAAATAACTCAAAACAATGCACTCAAAACCTGCCTGGAACTACATTAGCCGTGCTTTTATATCAAAAACACAGTGCCTTTGAATGTTCATCATCCAATCAGAATCAATCATTTAACAGCCTGTAGTATAAATAGATGCAACTACCAATATTAACAAATCTAAATTAGGATTGTCACGATACTGGAATTCGGTACCAATCGATACTGAGATTTTAAAAACCTCCATTTCCAGCTGACATTTGAGAGCTACTGAGCACATTCTTAAACAGTGCTGATTTGCCATTGTGTTCACGTTCTCAACAGAAATAATTTTCACCGAACTCCTTGCTGATTACTTAGTGTAACCCCCAGATACAGGGACACTGGAGCATTTCAAAGTCACGTCGATCAGCTGGTTTGTCTATAAGCTGACATACGAGCGATCCGATGATGAATCGTGGCTTTAAAACGCTCCAGTATCCCTGTATCTGTGTTTACACTAAGCAAACAGTGGTGAGTTCGGTGAACTGATGACCTTCACGGCCAATCACAGTCATTTCTGTTGAGCACATGAACACAATGGCAAATCAGGCGTTTAAGAACGTGCTCAGCAGCGCTCAAATGTTAGCAGGAAATGGACGTTTTTAAAATTTCTGTATTGTATTGGTACCGAATTCCAGTATCGTGACAACACTAATCTAAACTGTCATTCACAATGCTTTATTGGGGGTCTTCTCTAGGTTTATGGCTTATAATACCTCAACAAATCCTTTTTTAAATCTCTATGGGAAAAAATAGTTCCAATAGGACTATGCTTTAACTCCTGAAATCAAGAATGCAAATTAAATTTAATATTAATTTGAATAGCTTAATGCTCTACAGTTGAGGTCAAAATTGTTAACCCTCCCTTGAATTTTTTTTTCTTTTTTAAATATTTCCCAAATGATGTTTAACAGAGCAAGGAATTTTTCACAGTATTTCCTATAATATTTTTTCTTCTGGAGAAAGTCTTATTTGTTTTATTTCGGCTAGAATAAAAGCAGTTTTAAAATGTTTTAAAACCATTTTAAGGTCAATATTATTAGCCCCCTTAAGCAATATTTTTTCAAATGACTACAGAACAAACCATCATTATACAATGATTCGCCTAATTACCCTAATTTGCCTAATTAAATGTCACTTTAAGCTGAATACTAGTATCCTAAAAAAAAAATCTAGTAAAATATTAAGTCCTGTCATCATGGCAAAGATAAAAGAAATAAGTTATTAGAAATGAGTTATTAAAACTATTATGTTTAGAAATGTGCTGAAAAAAAATCTTCTTTCCAATAAACAGAAACTGGGGGAAAAAATATACAGGAGGGCTAATAATTCTGACTGAAACAAAGTTAAAATCAAACTTTAACCTAAAGTCTCCTGTGGTATGAAAAAGAAACCTCTGAGCAATACCTCTTTCCCCTGGTGCGTTTCAAGGTTTGTGCTGCTACATTCAGTATTCCGGATGGCCACAACACCTACAATCCCCTGCTGCAGAGGATCCCTGTGAAGACGAAAATCCCAGATGAGATGAAGGTGACCTCTGTGTCAAACGCTCTCTCTTTCTGTCTGTCTCCAACCTCAATGTATGGAAATATCTTATGCACACAGACACTGTCTTTATGTCTGTTACAGCAGTGCATTCACATGCTAACAGTGTCTGGTAGGCTTCTTCATTCACTCTCTTTCGACACCTTCATCTCTGCAGCCACACATCGCTTTTCCAGAGAAAAACTCCAATATACTGTAAATCTGACCGTCACTCTGTAACTTCCCCAAAAAAACAAACCAGGTGTGCTGCAATGTCTGTTTAAAAAGCATACTTATAGTATTGAGAATATATTGGTTTTATCATGAGCTGCTATTGAGTCAAAATATGCATCATAGCAACCAGTTCAAATGTACATGTGAATAATAGATATTTGTTTCTTCCTGTTAGTCAATCAAATAAAAATCTGATCAGCCATTTAGAACAGATTAAAAAATACATTTTAAATGAGATACTGTAACAGTTTGTCAGAACAGAACAGAATTTGAATTCATATTCTAGAGAGGCAGACTAGACATATCATTGTTTAAAAGTAATGTATATATATATATATATATATATATATATATATATATATATATAATTATTATTTTTTTTATAGCCATTTAATCAGTGTTGGATCAATAAAACGTTATAATGACAGACAGAACTGGATGGATGGATGGATGGATGAGACAACAGATTAAATGATGGATGGGACAACGGATGGATGGATGGGACAATGGATGGATGGATAGATGGGACAACGGATGGATGGATAGATGGAACAACGGATGGATGGGGTGATGGATGGGACAACGGATGGATGGATGGACTGGACAACGGAGGGAT
>CAIGQV010019088.1:9475047-9515420 GCA_903798115.1 Danio jaintianensis
GGACAACGGAGGGATGAATGGATGGATGGGACAACGGATGGATGGATTGATGGGACAACGGATGGATGGATGGATGGATGGATGAGACAACGGATGGATGGATGTATGGATAGGACAACGAATGGATGGATGGGACAACTAATGAATGTATAGATGGATGGATGGATGGATGGATAGATGGATGGGACAATGGATGAATAGATGGATGGATGGATGGGACAACTGATGGATAGATGGATGGATGGATGGATGGATGGATGGGACAACAGATGGATGGACAATAGATGGATGGACGGATGGATGGATGGGATACCTGTAGGTAGGTAGGTAGACAGAGACAGACAGACAGACAGATAGATAGATTTACAGTGTAGATAGATAGAACTACATAATGACAACAGAGAGATGGATAATATAATAGATTATACGACTGATAAAATGATAGATGGGTGGATGAAAGGATGAATGTGCATGAACAAAGTACAGAACTTTGCATGGACAACTTGTTGATCTAAAATTACAGAATGAATAAATAAAATTATAGATAATCCAATATACATAAATGAAAGATGGATGGATAGATAAACTGAAGGACAGAAAGAATGACAAAACAATTGAAGAATGGGTGAACATTAATGGAAGAATAAATAGATAGATAAGCTGGATTAATTGACAGAACACTACTGTAGAATGAATAAATGAATGAATGAATGACAAGACAATTGATAGAAGAATGGGTGAACATGGATGGATGGATGGATGGATGGATGGATGGACTAATGGACAGAACACTACTGTAGAATGATGGATGGATGGATGGATGGATGATAAAACAACTGATAGAAGAATGGGTGCAGATGGATGGATAGGCTGGACTAATGGACAGAACGATAGAACACTACTGTAGAATGAATAAATGAATAGAATAGAACAGAACAGAATAGAATAGAACAGAACAGAACAGAACAGAACAGAACAGAAAAAAAGATGCCACTGATTTGTATGTAAACAATGTAAATTGGGTGTCTGTCTGTTCAGGTTGTCTTTTTTGTTTTCCCCTCACACCAAAATCCTGTGGCAGAAAGTGTTTTTGAACACTTCAAGGAGTATTCAACAGTTGTATCTGTGGGTAAATTTCACCTTTAAAGCCCCAGCGCCTCATCAAAGCTCAGTCTCGGCTCGCTCCAGTCCTCCCAGTATGCCGAGTGCAGTGACACGGGTTTGCTATTCCGCGCGTCGCTGTGACCCGGAGCCGATGCTTCTTGGCTTTTTCTTGGTTTTCCCTGCGGCGCTTTTCTGGGGAGGGCAGTGGAACGGGGCAAAGAGCGTGAACCGGCGTGTGTTTGTGTCTGTGGGGAAAGCGGGTGACATTTAGAAGCTGCTTGGGGTTTCGTCCCGTTAATATCCAAACTAATTAGCCTCAAAACGCAGCGGCGTGGAATCACTACCCAGCCTAAAGCGCTCCGGTAAGACCAGCACAACCCACACACATGCTCCACAAGAACCACAGGATATGTGTGTGTGCTTGTGTGCGTGTGTGTGTGTGTGTGTGTGTGTGTGTGTGTGTGTGTGTGTGTGTGTTCTCACTCTTAGATTACAAATGTCAGATAGAGATCGTAATTATAAGTTCTCAGCTGGTATATCAGTCAAAACGCTGACACTCTCTCTCTCTCTCTCTCTGGCCTGTCTGCTGTGCGGTGAGGGACGATTGTCATGATGTTTTGACAGGCTGGTCAGAGCTGCAGTCCCTGCGGTTTCACAATTATGCAGCAGATCTCAGCTCACACCCCACTGCCAACAGATACAGGCCAAGAATCTCAATGCAGCCACACACACACACTCCCTCTCTCTTTCCTGCTTCTCTCCACCCCGTGGCCTTCGCTCCCTTTATCAATTTTGAACTGTCGTTTGTTGTTTTTCCACACTGTTCAGTTTCACAAAATCTCCTTCATATTTATCACATATCCTATTTTCAATAATCTATCTATCTTTCCTCCAATCAATCAATCATTCACTCAAGCCACTCATTTCCCCCCATGAGCCCAAAAACACGACTTCATAAAAAGGACATACCAAAAATGAAAACCAAAATTGAAAATTCTGGCTTAACAACTACACTGTAAAAAATGACTACAAATGTTTTTATGTTACTATGTTTTTATGTTTTTATTTTTATAAGTTAATCAGGTTCTAACCACATTTTTAAAGTTGTGCAAAGTTTAACTTAGGGGCGGCACAGTGGGTAGCGCTGTCGCCTCACAGCAAGAAGGTCGCTGGTTCGAACCTCGGCTGGATCAGTTGGCATTTCTGTGTGGAGTTTGCATGTTCTCCCCGTGTTGGCGTGGGTTACCTCCGGGTGCTCCGGTTTCCCCCACAGTCCAAAGACATGCGCTATAGGTGAATTGAGTAAGCTAAAATGTGTGTGAATGTGTCCCAGTGATGGGTTGCGGCTGGAAGGGCATCCGCTGGGTAAAACATATGCTGGATAAGTTGGCGGTTCATTCAGCTGTGGCGACCCCAGATTAATAAAGGGACTAAGCCAAAAAGAAAATGAATGAATGAAGTTTAACTTAATATTTTAAGCCAGTTTGATTGATATAAGTTGAGAATTACTAGAAAAGTTCCATTTATTCCACTAAAAAAATTAAGGCAGTAATTGTTTTTTACAGTGTAAGTGACTAAATGCATTGTGCAAGTACATAACTAAAACTACAAATGAATATAAATACAATTAAAAATGCTAAAAAAAAGAATAGAAAAAAGCACCCACTTACTATGACTATAATAGTATTTGATACCAAATTTGCATTAGTTATAATTTTATATAAAACAAAATCATCATTGGCATAGTTTATGCAAAATAGTTGATAGAAAAGACCTTTATATGTTTTAAGTAACCATAAAGGTACAAGGAGCTGTGCTGTACAGTGAGTGACAATAAGGATTGCAGAGAATATTGATGCTTTTATAAATATTACCACATAATACAAGACTTTAAGCCAAGACCTCAAATAAAGACTACAAATTTTTTTCTTTCTGTGTCACTTATTTTCTAGCCCAATATACAGTATGATAATTCTTCACAAACACGCGTCTGTTTAACTTATCTCTCAGCATTAGAAAAAGTTTGTTTTCCATCTAAATTGCACAACTCATACTAGTCACTCATACTGCATTTTATAAATAATAAAAAGGTAATTTTGCCAAAAATACATAATGCAAAGTACAGTTTGGAAACAATATTGATTTATGGTAAGTGTGTGTGTGGAGCATTGATACACATAACCACTGGATGAATCTGTCATAACCATGATTTACTGTGACAGCTATTTACAATAAGGAATAAGTACTGGAACTAACCATTTTATAACTGATAAATAATACACACAATATTAAGTAGGGGTGGGCAAAAATCCCATGTCACAATAAAGGTCATCTCATATCTTGATCACAATATAGTAAATTCTGCAAATTCATTTTCTCTAAATTCAATCAGTTAATTGTTTATATATATATATATATATATATATGTATGTAGCCTAAAAATTAAACAATGTTTTTTTGCAGAAACACACTGTAAAAAATGCAGGGTTCCACACAATTCCTTCATGTTGTCCCAACACAAACTGTTTAAGTTAGCTTAATCGTTTTTTTTACAAATTTAAGTGGATTGAACATTAAACAATCAAGTTATCCACAAAAAAAACCTTAAGAATTGTATTGTTTCATCTCAGTTTAAATGCATATTTTGAGCAAGTCATTTTTTGAGTGCATGGAGAGTTGATAAGAAAGTGTCTGGTGCATACAGAGAGGAAAGAGTGTGTCCTACAAATATTAATGAAATCTAAAACATTTTTGTAAAACTAACAATTACAGGCCCGACATAAAATATTGTTAAATAAAATGCTAAATGTAAACATTGTACTTTTAATCTTGCAACTTTCTCACCATTCATGTTTCTGTCTGCAATCCGTCGTGGAGTATGAGACCGCGCTCATCCAATGGATGAAAAAGTATTAATGGAAATTTATATTTTTTTGCGTCACCCTGAAATAAAAAATAAAAGATACACTCAAAAAATATTTTTGCTGCTTGCTCAAACTACTTATTTAAAATGTAAGCTGAATCAATACAATTCTTGAGTTTTTTGGGGAGATAACTTAATGGTTTTATGTTGAATTCACTCAAATTTGTAAAATCAATTAAGTTAACTTAATCAATTTGAGACAACATGAAGGAATTGTGTGGAACCCAGAATTTTTACAGGGTAATATAATCTGCCGGCAGCTAGCTCTCTGCAACTCTCACATGGTCGCCCACTGAAGCTAAGCAGGACTGCGCCCGGTCAGTACCTGGATGGGAGACCACATGGGAAAGCTAGGTTGCTGCCGGAAGTGGTGTTAGTGAGACCAGCAGGGGGCGCTCAACCTGAGGTCTGTGTGAGTCCTAACGCCCCAGTATATTGATGGGGACTCTATACTGCTCAGTGACTGCCGTCTTTCGGATTAGACGTTAAACCGAGGTCCTGATTCTCTGTGGTCGTTAAAAATCCCAGGATGTCATTTGAAAAAGAGTAGAAGTTTAACCCCGGCATCCTGGCCAAATCTGCCCACTGGCCTCCTAACCATCCCCATATCATAATTGGCTTCATTACTCTGTCTCTTCTCCATCAATCAGCTGGTGTGTGGTCTGGCGCAATATGGCTGCCGTCACGTCATCCAGGTGGATGCTGCACACTGGTGGTTGATAAGGAGATTCCCCCATTGTGTAAAGTGCTTTGAGTGTCTAGAAAAGCGCTATATAAATGTAAGGAATTATTATTATTATTAAAACAATTAGGTTGTCATTTTAACTCATTTTAAACAAGTAGTTTGAACAAGCAGCAAAATTCATATTTTTACTGTAACACGGGTATCATAACATGCAAATCATCATATTGCACAGCCCTAATATTAAGGCACCAAAGGTTTCTGCTGTTAAAGGTGCTGTATGTAAGTTTTTGACTCTTCTAAAGCATAAAAATACCATAATATATTTGCAGATATTTAAGAAACATGCTAAGTGAACATACTTGATTATCTGAAAAACAATGCTAAATTCAGTCAGTTATTCTGCTTTGAACATGTGTTACGTGGCGGAACCTCTGTCTTTGTTTTGGTTCTTTAAATTTTACTATTATGAATGTAAACATTAGGTGAGCAGGTTACATTGTAACCCCGTGTCCTAACAACATGCTACGTGACGAGATTTGCAGCGATAAGCAATTTGGCTGTTTGCATCAGACGCAGCATGACAGAAATTTAAATACAGCCATTCAGAAGCACAGAATAGTGCACTTACTGCATTCCAACGAAATGGTAAGGTTTACAATCTAATCAATACATATTAAACTTCATTAACATTATTAAATGTACATGCTGAATCACTGATATGTTGGTGTCGTCAATCTGGCAACCTGTGCTTGCGTGTGTTTTGAACCAGGCGTGCAATACTTAGTTCAACCACTGGGTGTCAAACTTACATACTGCACCTTTAAATGACGTGGTAGTTTTGCGCAAAAAAACAACAACAACTGTAAACACAACATCCAAAATTAGAAGAAAGAAAATAATAATAAAGACGATTTAATAATAATATTACTCAAGGCCCACAAGCTTTAACACTAATAGGATCAGTTGGTTCACAACTAATAAACCAGGTTGATTCACGAACAACTGCTGTCAGACTGCAGGGAACTGACTTCATACATGCACACAAAATGATCTTGAAACCAGCTGAAAAAAACAGCTCCGAAAAGTGAAGTTAGTTCAGAGAAAAGCTCCCGCAGCGTTTGAGTGCTGATGACACTTGCTTTGATACTTTGTTATCTAATGAAATAACACCCAAACATTTAATCTGTACAATCACAGCAGAGTTTCGAACTGAAAACATCTTGATTTCGGGATGAGCATGAAGAGCTCTGAAGTTCAACAACAGCCGGTGAAGCAAGTCCTGCTGAGACGTTGCTCTACCATGCGCTGTATTAAGCATAGATGGTTATGAAGGCAGATGCCCTACCAATAGTGTGTGTGTGTGTGTGTGTGTGTGTGTGTGTGTGTGTGTGTGTGTGTGTGTGTGTGTGTGTGTGTGTGTTTTAGAGGGTGGGGGAAGAAAGCGAGAGACAGCGAAAGAGAGAGCAGGGTAGAACCTTGCCTCAAGCAAAAGCCACTGAACAGTTAAGAACTTCCTGTTTCACTTCAGGCTACGAAGAAAACGCTAACCACACATGATGGAATGATGGCCTTTCATCCGTCCGAAGAAAAGAGGGAGAGAAAGAGAGGGAGCCGGCGGAAGAGAGATGTTCTGAGACAGATCCTATTTTCTCGCTGTCTGTGTCAATTAGCGCGACTCCTTTGTGTTATGCACAGGTAACCATTTAAACGCCTCGGCGCAGCACTTTGGACTCAATCTGTCCGGCTCGCTTTGGGTGGTTTGATAGAGAGAAGCGGCGGAGAACAAAAGAAACATGCACGCGTCGACTCGCTATCATAGACAAGAATGACTGGATTATCATTTATCAGATACCTGAGACTCAGGGCTGTCTTATTCTACACTGTAAAACATTCTGAGTGCCACACAATTGATTTGTGTTGAGACAACATGAAGGAATTAAGTTAACTTATTAGTTTTTACAAATTTAAGTGGATTGAACATTAAACAATTAAGTTTTACCACCCCCAAAAAACTAGAATTGTGTTGTTTAAGCTAATTTTAAATAAGTAGTTTGAACAAACAGCAAATGTCTAAATTATTAGTTCTCCTGTGAAATTTTAAATCTTTTTCAAATATTTTTCTCAAGTGCTGTTTTATTAAGTGCTGTTAAGATTTTTTTAAAGCACATTTTTAAACATAATCGTTTTAATAACTCATTTCTAACTGCTAATTTCATTTGCTTTGCCGTGATCAGTACATCATGTTTTACTAGTTATTTTCCAAGATACTAGTATCCAGCTTAAAGTGACATTTAAAGGCTTAACTAGGTTATTTAGGTTCCTCTTCATATGGGAACTTCAACATGCGTCTGGAACAGACTATGGGAGTGCGTCAGACGACCAATCACTCTGAAGAGTAAGAAAACGGGCCAATGAAATGCCAAATTGCATTGGCAGAGCTCTGCTCCACAGCTGGCAGCAATGAGCTATCAGCGCTATATAAGCTGCACGCTGTGGAGTGAGCCTCAGAATTTCTGCTTCAGACCCTCTCACGAGACTGAAGACCTTAATCTGCCAACCTGACTAGCGAGAAAGTGTCAGCGCTTATCACCAGTGCGGGAGAAGACGCAACAGCGGCGTTTCATCTGGGTTTTACGTCCCCTGGGCGTTTCACTGGTGCACTAAAAGAGCAGTTTCACACTAAAAGGGCAGAATTCCCTAAGAGAGCACACGGTCGCATAACGCGTCTTTTTAAAGATGTCGTTCCGACCGTGCATTTCTGGATGCGGTGGTTTCCTCTCCCCGGATGACAGGCACGAGCATTGCATCACATGTCTGGGGGTCCGGCATGTGGATGCGGTGCTCGCGGACAGTTGCTGCCCTCACTGCGAGGGCTTAACTGTCGCACAGCTAAGGTCGCGGCGCACCCTGGCATTAGGGTGCGTCACCCCTGCTGCTCCCCGCCATGCGGTTAGCACACGGGCAGACCTGAGGGTTACAGTGGGGGCTTATCCGCCGCCTTCGGGCTCGCGGACCCCTCACTCCTCAGCTGGCTCTGTCCAAGCTTCTAGTGAGACCGCTGGTCCATCCCCCGGGATGGCCGCGCTTTCATTAGATGACACCGGGGACGTGATGTCCATCGCTGCATCGGAGGGCGGGCTAACATGCTCCGATGAAGATCCGGACCCTCTGCCACCCTCCGGGGTGGTTAGTGTGGCCTCGGGTCTGGAATCGGACATGTTAGCCGTGTTATTCCGGGCTGCTTCGGCCGTGGGTCTGGAGATGGCTTGTCCCCCAGCACCACGGCCGGACCGCTTAGATGGGTGTTACGTGGGGGCTAGAAGGGCAGGACCCTCCAAACCCCCCGTCCCTTTCTTCCCGGAGGTACACAGTGAGCTCACGCAGGCATGGAGGGCACCTTTCTCTGCCCGGTCCTCGTGCGCTTCCGCTCTCACCACCCTTGATGGTGGAGCAGCCAGGGGTTATGAGGCGATACCCCAGGTGGAGCGCGCTATCGCGGTCAATCTTTGCCCGCGGGGCGCCTCCACCTGGAGAGGTCCACCCAGACTCCCTTCCAAAGCGTGTAGGTTATCTGAGTCCCTCGTGGCCAGAGCCTACACTGCTGCGGGACAGGCTGCATCCGCTCTGCACGCTATGGCCACCTATCAACGCTACCAAGCGGAGAAGTTGGCTGAGCTGCAGGAGGGTGGTTCTTCCCCGGGCTTGATGCATGAGCTCCGCACGGCAACCGATTACGCTCTCATGACCACCAAATCGGCTGCTCGTGCCCTGGGGAGGACGATGGCCACATTAGTGGTCCAGGAACGCCACCTCTGGCTAAACCTTGACAAAGCTCGCTTTCTTAACGCTCCCATTTCCCAGGCTGGCCTGTTCGGCGACACCGTCGGGGACTTTACCCAGGAGTTCTCGGCGGTGAAAGAGCAGTCCCAGGCGATGGGTGAGGTCATCTACCAGCGGGCTCGGAAAACTGCTCTCCCCGCTGCCCCATCTACCTCGGCTGCTCCTCGCCGAGGGCGTCCACCCGCGGTCCCAAAACCGGCTCCGCTCCCGCTGCCCGCTCCGCCGGCTAAGCGGCAACGCCGAGCCTCCCGCGGGACTGCGACGCCACCGCCCCAGGGCGCCGTTAAGTCCGGTAAACGGACCGCGAAGCGTCCCTGAGACGGGCCATCCGGAGAGGAGGGAACCTGCTCTTTCCTCGGTGGAGGACCGAGGACACCTACAGTCAGCAGAGACTTTAAAAGCACCACTGCTGGCCTCCGGGCCAGTGGTACCCAAATTTTCAATAAAAGAGCAAATTTCTCTCTCTCCGGATGTGCAAACCCGAGCCCTGCCAATCTGGGACGCTCCGCCTTCCAGCTCGCAGCGCCGGGCCCCTTCGCCACAGGCTCACGGAGTGCAAGAGGACGGGCTCCTTTCTCTCACTCCAGCCTCATCGCGGGATCCAGGGAGGAAGGTAAGAGACACTCTCTTATTTTCGGCTCTTCCTCGGGCCGCTCTGCTTCCCGGGGTGGGCACTCCCCTCCCGAGCTGCCCCTCTGTTGGCATGTCATTGATCAGTCCGATGGTGCCATTAGCGCGGGCTCTGCCAGCCTGGTTAGCGCTGCCCAGCCCGTCGCGGTGGCTCATGCGGACGATCAGACTCGGCTATGCGATTCAGTTCGCTATCCGCCCTCCCAGGTTCACGGGTGTTCATACTACGAGGGTTTCCCTCGAGAGCGCCCCTGTCTTGCGAGAGGAGATTGCTGTCCTCCTGGCGAAGGATGCAATCGAGCAGGTTCCTCCAGCCGAGATGAAACGTGGGTTTTACAGCCCGTATTTCATCGTGCCGAAAAAGAGCGGAGGGTTAAGACCAATCCTAGATCCGCGTAGACTGAACCGTCATTTACACAAAATGCTGTTCAGGATGCTCACGCAGAAGCGCATTTTCCGGTGCGTCCGTCCTCAGGATTGGTTTGCAGCTATAGACCTGAAGGACGCGTATTTTCATGTCTCCATTCTTCCACGCCACCGTCCATTTCTCCGGTTTGCGTTCGAAGGACGAGCATGGCAGTACAAAGTCCTCCCCTTCGGGCTCTCTCTGTCTCCGCGGGTTTTCACCAGGCTCGCGGAGGGTGCCATTGCGCCGCTTCGGCTTGCGGGCATCCGAATCCTCAATTATCTCGACGACTGGCTGATCCTAGCCTCGTCTCGCGATCAATTGATTATGCACAGGGACAGGGTGCTTCGGCACCTCGACCAGTTGGGGCTTTGGGTCAACCGAGAGAAAAGCAAACTTTGCCCAGTGCAGAGGATCTCTTTTCTCGGGCTGGAGCTGGACTCGATCTCTATGATAGCGCGCCTCTCGGAGGAGCGCGCCAGGCTAGTGCTTTCCTGTCTGAGCAAACTCGACAGGAACATAGTGGTTCCACTGAAGTATTTTCAGAGGCTCCTGGGGCATATGGCATCCGCGGTGACGCCGCTCGGTTTGCTTCATATGAGACCACTTCAGCGCTGGCTTCACGATCGGGTCCCCAGACGGGCATGGCGCGCGGGCACACACCGGGTGCGTATCACTCCGCTGTGTCGCCGCACCTTCAGTCCTTGGACGGATCTTGCTTTTCTACGGGCCGGGGTGCCCCTAGGGCAAGTATCCAGGCATATTGTCGTATCGACAGATGCCTCCAGCACGGGCTGGGGGGCCGTGTGCAACGAGCACGCAGCTGCGGGTTCGTGGTTCGGACCCCGTCTGCGTTGGCATATCAACTGCCTAGAGCTGTTGGCAGTGTTTCTTGCTCTCCGCCGCTTTTTACCGGTGTTAGAGCAGAAGCATGTGCTGGTCAGGACGGACAGCATGGCAACGGTAGCTTATATCAACCGTATGGGAGGTATACGTTCTCGTCGCATGTCACAGCTCGCTCGCCGTCTGCTCCTCTGGAGTCATACGCGGCTGAGTTCGCTGCATGCCATTCATATCCTGGGAGAGCTCAACCGTGCAGCCGATGTGCTCTCACGGCAGCAAACGCTTCGTGGAGAATGGAGACTCCACCACGGTACGGTCCAGCTGATATGGGAGCGATTCGGGAAAGCCCAGGTCGACCTGTTTGCTTCTCTCGAAAGCACCCATTGCCAGTTGTTTTATTCCCTGACCGAGGCCCCCCTCGGCACGGACGCGCTGGCTCACAGCTGGCCACCGGGCATGCGCAAATATGCGTTTCCCCCAGTGAGCCTAATCACACAGACACTGTGCAAAGTCAGGGAGGACGAGGAGCAGGTCTTGTTTGTTGCGCCTCTCTGGCCCAACCGGACCTGGGTTCCCGAACTCACACTCCTCGCGACGGCCCCTCCCTGGCGCATTCCCCTGAGAGAGGACCTCCTCTCCCAGGGACGGGGCACCCATTGGCACCCGCGCCCAGATCTCTGGAACCTCCACGTGTGGTCCATAGACGGAGCGCGGAAGACTTAGGTGACTTACCGGCGGCGGTGGTTAACACCATCACTCAGGCTAGAGCACCCTCTACGAGGCATGCCTACGCCCTGAAGTGGAGTCTATTCACTGAGTGGTGTGCTTCTCATCGAGAAGACCCCCGGACTTGCCAGATTAGCGTTGTGTTATCCTTCCTTCAGGATAAGTTGGAGCGTAGGCTGTCCCCCTCCACACTGAAGGTTTATGTGGCTGCCATCTCCGCTCATCATGATGCGGTGGATGGCAACACGATCGGGAAGCATAACCTAGTCATCCGATTCCTCAGAGGCGCGCGGCGATTAAATCCATCCCGCCCCCCTCTTATGCCCTCTTGGGATCTCTTTGTAGTCCTGGCGGGTCTGCAGAGAACTCCATTCGAGCCACTCGATTCGGTAACATTAAAACTTCTGTCAATGAAGACAGCTCTGCTGATCGCGTTGGCATCGTTCAAGAGAGTCGGGGATTTGGAGGCATTTTCGGTCAGCGAATCGTGCCTAGAATTCGGACCGGCTTACTCTCACGTTATCCTGAGACCCGGGCCCGGCTATGTGCCCAAGGTTCCTACCACCCCATTTAGAGATCAGGTGGTGAACCTGCAAGCGCTGCCTTCGGAGGAGGCAGACCCAGCTGCTTTGTCCCGTTCGCGCTTTGCGCCTTTACGTGGAACGAACGCAAAGTGTAAGATCTGGTGAACAGCTCTTTATCTGTTATGGTGGTCGGCAGAAGGGAAGTGCCGTATCAAAACAGAGGTTGGCCCACTGGATAGTTGATGCCATCGCCCTCGCTTACCAATGCCAGGGCGAGCCGCGTCCCGCTAATGTGAGAGCACACTCTACTAGAAGTGTCGCCTCCTCCTGGGCGTTAGCACGCGGCGCCTCTATTACAGATATCTGTAGAGCTGCGGGCTGGGCGACACCTAATACATTCGCGAGATTCTACAATCCACCCGATTACTGGGTAACCCCAGTCAATCGGAGGGAAACTAAGCTCGGTGTTAACAAACGCTTGCCGCGCCATGCTCCCTAACCCGGAGATACGTGCGCATTTCTTGTTCTACTAGTAAGTTTCCCACTTGGCGAACCCTAGAGAATTCCTCCGAGGCCCCCAGCACCTGACTCAGCGGAGGAGTCGGGTGCCTGGCTCAGTGTGATGTCTGTATGCCCATTTGGTCTACCCACATGCTGAGGTTTGGTGCCAGCTTGTGCGGTCCCCCCCCCCATGGGGTGACCCCATACGCTTATTCAACCACGGAGTGTTCCCCCTGACCAGGCGGACCCGTGTCTTCCCTACCCGCTAACCAGCTTATCATATGTAGTACTCCCCCTCATCAGGGCTAGTCCATATACTCTATTACCATCAAGTCTCCCCTCTTGGGTAGCAGGTGGCTCCGCAGCGTCCTCCCCCTTCGGGGACTGGCACGCTTTCCCAACGTACTGTCGTAATTTAAAAATCCCTAGTCTATATTAGCTAGGTAAAAGCTCGTTACGACTCCCGATAAAAATTTAATATTCCCATATAATGGTAATTAAGGGCCTAGGGACGTTGGAAGGTTGCGCTCCTGGTGATGCTGTGCGCTCACGCTATGCTTGGCAAACTTCACATCAGGGGTGTGACGGTCTTAGCTGCAGTGGCGTTTTCCATACAGTCTCCCATAGTCTGTTCAAGACGCATGTTGAAGTTCCCGTATGAAGGGGAACGTCATGGTTACGTCCGTAACCCACGTTCCCCGAATAAGGGAACGGAGACATGCGTCTCCACGGCCACAGCAGCTGAGTCTCCAGCTGTTAGCTGAGTGATCGGCTCTTCAGCAGGCAAAATTCTGAGGCTCACTCCACAGCGTGCAGCTTATATAGCGCTGATAGCTCATTGCTGCCAGCTGTGGAGCAGAGCTCTGCCAATGCAATTTGGCATTTCATTGGCCCGTTTTCTTACTCTTCAGAGTGATTGGTCGTCTGACGCACTCCCATAGTCTGTTCCAGACGCATGTCTCCGTTCCCTTATTCGGGGAACGTGGGTTACGGACGTAACCATGACGTTAACTATGCAAGTTAGGATAATTAATTAGGCAAGTCATTGGACAACAGTGGATTTGTTCTGTAGCCAGTCAAAAAAAATAATAATTTCTTAAGGGGGGTAATAATGATACTCACCTTAAAAGTTTTTTTTTTTTTAATATATCAAAACTGCTTTCATTCCAGCCAAACTAAAAGAAATAAAACTTTCTCCAGAAGAATTTTTTTTTATAGGAAATACTGTGGAAATCTACGTGGAAAATATTTGAAAAATAATTACTTTTTCGCAGGACTAATACATCTGCGTTCGACTGTGTATATAATATATAGATCTTTAAATAAGTTTGCTATTACACCAATACATTTCAGAGACCACAGAATTGAAATATATGAAATATGAACTGGTCCATAAATAAATAATTCACTGTCACTCAAAACTTTGGGATGTTGTGATCTCTAATGTATTTTAATTATCTTATGCTGGCCAAGAACACGGCGCGCAGTGGGTAGCGCTGTCGCCTAACTGCAAGAAGGTCGCTGGTTTGAGCCTCAGCTGGGTCAGTTGGCGTTTCTGTGTGGAGTTTGTATGTGCTCCCCGTGTTGGCGTGGGTTTCCTCCGGGTGCTCTGGTTTCCCCCACAAGTCCAAACACATGCGCTATAGGTGAATTGGGTAAGTTAAATTGTCCGTAGTATGTATGTGTGTGAATGGGAGTGTATGAGTGTTTCCCAGTGATGGGTTGCAGCTGGAAGGGTATCCGCTGTGTAAAACATATGCTGGATAAGTTGGCGGTTCATTCCGCTGTGGCGACCCCAGATTAATAAAGAGACTAAGCCGAAAAGAAAATGAATGAGTAAATAAATGGCCAAGAACATACTTACTTGATTAAAAATAGTCCAAACAACAACAAAAAAGTATCAAATTAATTAAAAAAAACAGTTTTCTATTAACCATAATTCTATTGTCACGCTGTCCTTCAGATATCATTGTAACATGATGATTTTCTGCTCAATAAAATTAAACAAATATTCAAATGTTCAAGTAAAAGTCATATTTTTGTACAAATTTCAAAAGAACGACATACTTTACAATATGCATTTTTTGCTGAATATATATATGTGTTATGGAAGGACGCTGACAACAGTGTTGAGGATTCACGTGCAGTATTAATTAAGAACAGTATTAAGGCAGGCAACGGTCAAACACAGGAGCAAACAGTATCATATAGGGCAGTCCAAAAGAGTAGTCGGGTCATAGGCAAATAGATCAGTCCGGGCAGCTAACAACATAAACAATAAACAAAGCGAGGGTCAGGAAACACGGCACGGTAAAAACAAGACAAGGTAAACGTTTCGTAATGTTGACAGGCTAACAGGAAATGAGAGGTGTCTTTATAGTCCAGGTAATGAATCAATGATGAGCTTCAGCTGTGTGTCATCAGGGAAAACCGGATCAGGTGTGTGTGAGGTGCATGACAGGATTTGTAGTCCATATGGTGGCAGAATTGTAGTCCGAGTGAAAGTGAATGTTCTCCAGCGATCTATAAGGGTTACATCGCTGGTGATCGTGACAATATGTCTTTACTGTCTTTATTATTTATTCCAATCCATTCCTGCTAAATAAATATACCTTTCTTTTTTTTTCTTTTTTAAATGTAATATTTTTTTTTCCTTTTAAATTTAATAAATGAATCATATTGACCTCAAACTTAAAAGATAAGGCAGGTTTTAGTTCACTCAAAATTTTAATTCTATTATTTATTTACACTTACGTTGTATCAATCACCATTATGAAATCTGATGACAGTTTTTTCTGTGCAATTAAAATAAATGGGAAAAACTTGCTTCCAAAGTACATAGCAAAAATACTGCAACGATTGCATGACCTGACTGTATCATAAATCTAACAAACTACTTTAATGACTGTTTTACTTTGACGTTTAAACACAATCGCCATTTATTGTACGCTCGTGTAAAATAGCCTTAATATAATTCCTTTTGGTGTTTTGCAGAACCAAGAAAGCCAAATAATTTAGAGCGGCATGTAAACAAGTAACTGATGGCTATTGCTATGTGTTCATTTCTGTGTGAACTTCAAATTCAGCATTAAACAGCTGTGAAGGGCCTGCTGCGTCATGTAATACGTGTGTGTGTGTGTGTGTGTCGGTACAGCCTCTAATAAAGCAGACCAGCGGCTGATATCTGAATCCAGACCCTACGATAGCTGTTAACTCTCATTTCAGAAGGTAAATGTTTAGCCATTAGCCAAGTGCTTTGATGTGTCAAACAGGTTAACAGGTACATTTTCTGCTTCATGAAATAGTGTTTTAAAATGCACACACACACACACACACTGTGGTTTAAGGCAGATGCTTAGAAGTGCAAATTGGCCACGTCTGTGTGCTCTGATCAGCGGATTGTGCTTGTGCGTGTGTTTGCCGTGTATTTCCCAGTGATGCTGTGACAGGGGTTTTACACGACGCCTCAAACCCGGCTCTGGGACGAGTTTCAGGCGCTACGTGGAGCATCTACTGTACACGTTGCTATCTTTTACATTAATTTACCTCATCCGCTTTTACATTCTTTTTATTTATGTTTACCTGTAAGTGCTGGACCATGAGGACATCTGAGAACAGCTGCATCCACAGAGCTCATATAACCACGGAGACACTTAGCTTTTGGGTCAGGTGGGTTAAGCGATGCACAAACTACCACGTTTATTTTCGCTAACTTGCTGCTGTGATGCAATGTGCTGTTGCTATGTGGTTGCCAAGGTTTTCAGAATGGTACTTAGTATGTCGCCAAAAAAGGTTGCAAGGGTGTTTTAAATTGTTGCCTGTGTGTTGCTACGCAGTTGCTAAGGGTGCTCTAGTTAGGGCTGAAACAAATAGTTGACGTTATTAATAAAAACTGTGCCATTATAAGAAAAGCTCCATATGGAAACTTTTGTTTTGTGTTGACCTTATGATTAAAGTCCGCCAGCTCCTGCCTCTGAATGAGCGAGTTTTAGCTACTTGTACATTAAGGTAGCGTTCAGAAAAAACATAACACCCATGAAGACAATCGACACAGAGGAACATAAAAATCTCACTGCCAGCTAGCATTTCAGAAGTGTTATTGCAGAGAAACACAAACAGCACACAGAAGTATAAATGCACAACTATGTGCAAGACATATGCCGTGGGTCACGGGAATCACTCGACGCAGAAGTATAAATCAGCTTTTAGTAGGCAAAACAGTATGTGACATAAGTACAGTATGTCTGAATTTACAGTACTCATATATTTAAAAAACTATTTTCACTACTGTATTTACTAGGGCTGACCCCTAATATTCGACTAATCGATAGTCAATGATGACTAATCGAACACTTTTTTGCATTGAGAGGCACCATTTTTGAATGGTTTACTAATTTCCGTGCTGCATGTTTAAACCGCCTGCTGTGCCTCATGTTTTTGCTGTTGCGCACTGTGTGCCCGCATTTGAAAAAAGAAGTCAACTATGAGTGGAAAAAGAGCTACGTCAGTCGTGTCTTTTTCATTCTCCAATCAAATGAAAGCAGAGGCGGGGTTTCCGTTGAGGCGACAGCAGTGTTTGTGTTGTCAAGACGACTACGGAGACTTTTAAAGATAGAGGAGAGACTAGTGGCCGCTGTTTAGAGTTATCCAGAGCTGTATGACTTCACAAATCTTGAAAATCATTCATTCATTCATTCATTCATTCATTCATTTTCCTTCGGCTTAGTCCCTTATTTATCAGAGGTCGCCACAGCAGAATGAACCGCCAATTATTCTAGCATATGGTTAACGCAGATGATGCCCTTTCAGCCACAACCCAGTACTGGGAAACATCCATACACTCTCGCATTAACACACACACACACATACACTACGGCCAATTTTTGTTTACCCAATTCACCTATAGTGCATGTCTTTGGACTGTGGGGGAAAGCGGAGCACTGGGAGGAAACCCACGCCAACTCGGGGAGAACATGCAAACTCCACACAGAAATGCCAACTGGCCCAGCCAGGACTTGAACCAGCGACCTTCTTGCTGTGAGGCGACAGTGCTAAACACTGAGTCACCGTGCCGCCTCTTGAATATCACAATATTATTAAATATTACAATTCTAACTATATCAACAGCAACACTCGCACACAATACTCAGCTGATTCAGTGGTTGCCTAGCGACATAAAAAGTGCAGTGCATTTCTTTGTTTCTTCTCAATAACATAAAGCAGTGCGGTGTGCCTTACATTCTCAGAACAGAAAAGCGCATTCGGTGTGATCGACCCCTTATGAATGTTGAATGCAAGTTTTTAATGTAGAATTTCAGTGCTTAGTCATTCTGTACAACATAAAGCAATGTTACAAATGACATTCTTTCTCAGCCCTTAAACTCAAACCGTTTCCCCCGCATTTGCTTAAGTAGGCCTAATTTAATTAATTTAATAAACAGGCGATTAATGAACGACTACTGATCGACTAATGAAATCTTTAGTCTGAGACAGAACTAGGGCAGCACGATTCTGGCTAAAATGAGAATCATGATTTTTTTGCTTAAAATCAAGATCACGATTTTCTCACGATTCTGTAGATGTAAAATAAAGGTTAATATGAGTAGGCAATTATTATTATTAATTCTCAAACATATAGTAAAACAACACTAATAATTTTAGGCCTATGTGTAGTTCTACTGTTGGTTAAAATGCTACATTTTGTATAGACTTGGAACGGTGGACTTAAATAGACTTTATATTTGTCCTGGTCGTTAATGCCAGTAAAGTGATGACATCAGAATACAACCATTCATAATTTTAAAGTTTAATTATTATGTTTGAGACATATGCTTGCAATCTGTCATTGACAACATTATTAGCCCACTTTTTTCACTGGTAAAATAAGACATGTCATTATCAGATTCCCTCTTGCATCATATTCAATGTTATATAGGCTAGAGTAGTTATTCTGACCCAGTGAACATTTATTTTCATGCACAACACTTTGTGTTCGCTATGAAAGAAAAAACATATCAAATGCTTGTCGTAATCATAACTTTACAATGCGATATGATAATGTAAATGATGCGTGTCCTTTTGGTTTCACTGCCGAGTGCGGCTCATGTCATCATGATCGCCGTCACTTTGAGAAAAAAACAAAAAACATATGCAAATGATACTTCTCGTGCGGCTCCCAAATGATTGCTCTGTGCAACAAACTGAACGTTATTTACAACTTTCTTACCTGTTATTCACAGCCTATGCTGGTTCTGTTCACACATCATTCGCGGTCACGCACGTGTCCTTTCAGTAGTAAACAAACGTTTGATTTTGCGGCTGTGAATACATCATTACATTAAGACAGAAATGAAATTTTTGGGTGAATTACACCTTATAAATACAGTATTTGGCACTTTTAACACCATTTGGAGGTGTCCACATTGCTGAGCAATGTATATAAAACAACGTGAAGACTTGTGCGGCCGCCTTTATGCTTCTCCCGAACTTGAAAATATAATTGGCTGAATCGTAGAGATGCTGGATTAAGATCGTGAGGGGGGGTCGAATCGAGATCGCGATCTTTTTTCGATTAATTGGGCAGCTCTAGACAGAACTATTATTTACCTAGTACCTCTTAATTTTCTATTATTGTGCCAAACAGTCAGGTACGGTTTCAGTTATATTTACTGATTAACCTGCTTCTCCAATATAGTAGAGAATTAAATATGAAAAAATGTGGATAATGATTGACAGGGCAGGTAACTAAGCAACAGAACGATCCATAAATGAGAAAGCAATATGTCCCAAAACTTTCGTACTCATCTGTTACACACAGATTACCAGATCTTATGCTACATAACAGATTACTCATCTGTTATGTAGTATAAATAGGAAAGCAGAAACAGTGTGTTGGTGGGCGGGACTAAATGACACCCCTCCCTCTCAGTGTACAGTGGGCGGGTCTACTCAAGGCTCCTCCCTCTCCCCGACAGCAGTGTCAGGCTTCATTATGTGTTTTTTTCGTGCGGTGGCGAATCCTCCCACTCGACACACACAATCGCCCACAGTCAAGCTGAACGTGTTGTATGTGTGTGTGTGTGATGTCAGTGCCACAGGCGACTACTGCTCATGGGCCAATCTACCCAACCTGTCACTCTACATCTGTCTCCCACACACACACGTACACCAATTCTGCCTGAAGCATCTGGGCGGACACATGGAAAGTGGATTTTTGTACAACACTTAGCTACATTAGCAGACTCCAGACAGGTCGTGTGTGTTTGTGTGTGTGTGTTTTGAGAATTGCATCTGAATTTTGATGAATTAGCAGTATAGGGTAAGTGTGTGGGTATTTCACTTACCTGTTTCCTTTAAAGTTGTAATTGGTTATTTCTGCTGGTAAATACGTTGTTCTTTCTTGTGTTACCATGACTAGCCCGATGCAGAAACTTTGGGTCAACCAATGGTGTGAGTTTGAGGCCGGAGTATCTGTTTTTTGACGGATGACAGATGAAAGTTCCTGTAAACCTGTTGGATAGTCACATTATTTGTTTTAGTGATACCAAAGTTTCAACATATTTGCTGTCTTTAAATACTAGTGAGCTATTACAATCCTAAATGAACTCACTCAATAATATACAGGTCAATATCTAAACACAAGGTTATTAGGATAATATATATCTCAAAGCAGTTATCTTCTCATGTTTTAATATCGCTGTAAACACTGTTATTATAAATAATATACCATTTTGATAGTGATAGAGACGAAAGAAATAGATAAAATAATAATATATAATTATTAATAATATGAAAAAAAATATTAGAGTAAAAATACAGTAAATTTATAAACAGTAAAATATATACATTTAAAATATATAAATTTTATATTTTCAGATTAATAAAAAATATATATAAAGTATGTTATGTAGAATTTTTTTTTTAAATAAATAAATAAATAAACATGATCCCGCTTTATATTAAGTGTCCTTGACTACTATGTACTTGCATCAAAATGTAAATACAATGTACTTTTTATGTTCATAATGTATGAACACTTCAGAACACTTTCTGCAGATGAAGTGTTTCAGTCAGGTTTCAGGCCTCATCACAGTACAGAAACTGCATTAGTGAAAATAACCAACGATTTACTCTTAGCTGCTGACCAAGGGTGCATCTCGTTATTAGTTTTACTTGATCTCAGTGCTGCATTTGACACCATCGACCACAATATCCTCGTAGATCGCTTAAATTCTACAGGCGTCCAGGGACAGGCTCTACAATGGTTTAAGTCATACTTAACTGACCGTTACCAGTTTGTGAATATAAATGGACAGCTTTCACAGGCTCGACATCACCTGTAGGACACACTCCTCAATACACCAGACATTGTGTTAGAAACACTCATATGCTTTAAATGTTTGTTTCTATGTTTGTTTATTTAACTGCTATTTTCATCTATAACACTCCATTTTTGCATCTCGTTTAAATACACTATGAACCGCAGCTACGCTAATTATTTTCTTTATTCTCTATTTCCACCTGGGGATACTTATTCCGAGGTCCCTACAGACTATGCAGCGCCATTGATGCGATCCAAGGCCTGTGAAGAGATGATCCCAAGGTATCCATAATCCTGGACCAGGTCGTATCCCGAGCTGATGCTGTGGTCGTCATGGAGAAATGGAGTGCATGAGACTGATTCCTGAATGACCACTGTGATAAACGAGTCCCCACATTGATCCTGCGGGCCAACCTGACTGCCCGCTGGTTCCCTACTCACACCTGCAACTTCTCCACGATGGACGTCCAGCTTCTTCAGCCTCCAGCGCCTAGACTGCAGCTCTGAACAGGAAGTTTGGCCAGATGAAAAATGGTCGTGCCTAACAGAGCCTAGTTTCTCTTTAGGTTTTTTTTTCCCTTCACTTCGTCAATTGGTGAAGTTTTTTTTCCTCGCCACTGTCGCCACTGGCTTGCTCGGATCGGGACTTGTGGAGCTGTGCTTCGGTGGATTTGCTCTACAGTGTTTGAACTTTCAGCAGTGAAATTTAAACCACACTGAACTAAACTACACTGAACTTCAACTCTGAAATCTGGACTTTACTAGAACTATGTTAAGCTGCTTTGACACAATCTACATTGTGAAAAGCGCTATATAAATAAACTTGACTTGACTTGACTTCTGGTGCTAATGATGTGGGATATGGGTAGGGTTTGGGACAGGTTTGGTGGTATGGGTAGTTTTAAGGATGGGTTGAAGTGTAAGGGATGGTCAAGAGTGTAATTGTGAATGTAATTACAGAGATTAATTACAGATGTAATTGTGCATGTATTTAGTAAATCATAAGTACAATGTAAAAACATGTATTTGCACAAACGGTACAATGTAACAAATGATTAATTTTAGTGTAAGGACATTTTAGTTAAGGACACTTAGGGTGCTTTCACACCTGTGGATTGATTCTTTTGTTCCGAAACAGGGGTTAAAATTGTTACAACGTTGCACTTTGTTCTTGGTGCGGTTCGCTTTCACACAGCAAAGTTTCTAAACGGACCAAAAGAGCTAAAACAAGTCACGTGCGAGTAAACTCTCCTCACATTGGTCAGAGTTTCATGGTTTATTTTGCAGAGTCCCACTCAGCTGTCATGCGTCCTTATTTTAATTTTTGACGATGAGCAATAAGACAATATAAGCGAAAAGCGGCGCTTTAATTTTGAATGGTGACACCCACAGACATCGTCATCAGATATAAATCAGAGGTAAGACTTTCTCATACATAGCAGTTGCATTATAGGCTTTACATTATAGAGAGAAATAACAAATAAACCGAGACTGCTGTTCAGTCAATTTTCCTAACGTATAAACAGCTCTTGTTAATAATTAACATGCTTTCACTTTCGTATTTGACATGAAACGCACATTTACCGGTAGGAATGACATCCTGCCCTACTCATAATTCTCTCTTCATATAGCCGTATATATGCCTATTACACATCCATAATACACTGTGATAAAGCCTGGTTTGGATCGTATTGCTTTCTCACTATAATCGATCCGCTCCAGAGTTCGTTTCAATGGAGCCGAGACCACCTCATTCCGGCGATCTCAGACCGATTTTTTTGGTGCGGATCCGAGCACGATTGCTGGATTCACATATGCCAAACGAACCGCACTCACTGGGGAAACGCGCCAGGTTCCGAAACAAAAGTCTAGGTGTGAAAGCACCCTTAATATAAAGTGGGACCAAAAACATTATCCAAAGCTACTGACAAATCAGGACAACAGAAGCAATCTATTGAACATATAGGAACAATTTTTTTTTAATACATAATTTATAGTAAAATAAACCTAAGCCTTAAAATTAAAATATATCATTCATTCATTCATTTTCTTTTCGGCTTAGTCCCTTTATTAATCTGGAGTCGAGACAGCGGAATGAACCGGCAACTTATCCAGCATATGTTTTACGCAGCAGATGCCCTTCCAGCTGCAACCCATCACTGGGAAACATCCATACACACTCATTCACACAAATACACTACGGACAATTTTAGCTTACCCAATTCACCTATACCACATGTCTTTGGACTTTGGGAGAAACCGGAGCACCCGGAGGAAACCCACGCGAACACGGGGAGAACATGCAAACTCCACACAGAAATGCCAACTGACCCAGCCGGGACTCGAACAAGCAACCATCTTGCTGTGAGGCGATTGTGCTACCCACTGCGCCACCATGACGCCCAAATAAAAATATATTTAAAATTAAACGCTTTATAGCAATATTTTATACATATCTAAAAAATAAAAGTAATCATACAAATAAAAGTAATCTACAAATTAATTTAAAAACTATTTTAATAGATATTTTAACAAAATGTAAACTAATGACTGAGTAAATAACAGTAAATAACAGTACAGGTATTAAATATATTACTAAAGTATATACAATTCTTTAAAAATAAAAATGTTTACAAACTAATAACACATTTTTAAAGTCTTAAAGCAAAAGAAAATACAATCTTCTTACCAATAAAATAAAAATCAAGTACAATCAAAACAACACTAAAAGCATCAAACACATTTCTAAAATACTGATAAATATTTGCACAAAAAATTTAATCAAATAAACTAATACACACATGCAAAAACAGTTTTAAAAGTGTGTTTTGGGGTTTTTTTCAACTTCAAATTGTATTCTTTAAAAAATCTGGCCAGTAAACTCGACACTGAATTATAATAATGCACTGTAGGAAAAACTGGAACTCTCATTACCAGCAGAAAAAGACACACACACACACACACGCACACGCGCGCACACACACACAGAGTGCATTAATTTAAACCAAGACTCTACCTGAGTTTAACTACTCACCACCAGTCATTCCCAAAACTACAGCTCGACCTCATTGCCCCAGGATATATATCCCACACACATACACACACAGGAGAGCAGCTCCTCTCACACTCCTATTAATTAACCACATTAACATACGAGCACAATGACCCAGTCAAATGACCCGGGGCGAGAGCCGTTCAACTTCATTAAATGTGAAGCCGTCACCGTTCGCGCTCTCTCAGCGACGCTATCATCTCACTCTCACCGCCACATAACTTCACACACGCATACACACGTCACTCTCCCAGACATAAACAGGCCAGCTAATTACCAGTGGTTTAATAATGACCTGCAATAAACCAAAGACAACTCATAACACTGGCTTATAGTATGTTTTTTTAGATCCGCACCTCCCTGACCTTCATATCACATGCCTGAAGGCGTTTCGCAGCACTTTAAACTGAATTCAAAGCCAGAAGGAAAACAACTACATTTGTAGTTGAACTCTGATACTTTGTTATTGTGAACTCTCAGGTAGACATCTAAATGTTTACACATTATTGAATCGCTTTACAGTGGTGTGTGTCAGTGTGTATGTGATATTATTAGAAGAAAGGCAGGCCGCGTTCTGTAGCGAGAAACTAAATATGATGCTTTATTAGGCCTGTCACAATAATCAATATATCGACTTATCGTGCAATACTTGGAGATGACCTCAATCATTTTTGCCATTGCAATAAATATTTACAAATTCACAAATAATGTTAAAGCCATTTTACAATGACATTTACGTTTTACCTCACTGGCGTCAAAGTTTATAATAGGACATTTAATAGTATATATAATAGGACATTTACCTTTTTAACATCAAATTATTGAATCTAAATAAGCTTAAGAATGCTAAGTATTTTAAAGTGTTTATGGCTATTTGCATTATTATGCTGTTGTATAATCATTATATAATCAGTGGCATAAAATGATCCCAAAATGACAATAATATCGCTCATCGCAAATATATCGCACAACAAAAATTTCTTATCGTGACAGGCCTATATGCTTTATCAACATTTATAGATTGAATAAGAGGATGTTGGTTCTAGGGAGAGGCTGCACGGTGGCGCAGTGGGTAGCACGATCGCCTCACAGCAAGAAGGTCGCTGGTTCGAGCCTCGGCTGGGTCAGTTGGCGCTTCTGTGTGGAGTTTGCATGTTCTCCCCGTGTTTGCGTGGGTTTCCTCCGGGTGCTCCGGTTTCCCCCACAAGTCCAAAGACATGCGGTACAGGTGAATTGGGTAAGCTAAATTGTCCATAGTGTATGTGTGTGAATGAGTGTGTATGGATGTTTCCCAGTGATGGGTTGCAGCTGGAAGGGCATCCGCTGCGTAAAACATATGCTGGATAAGTTGGCGGTTCATTCCGCCGTGGCGACCCCAGATTAATAAAGGGACTAAGCCGAAAAGAAAATGAATGGATGAATGAATGTTTCTAGGGATTCAACGATTAACCGATTTCACTATTAACCGCGCTTTCATTCGTCATGGTTAATTAATCGTAAAGGCTTCTCAACACGGAACAAAACTGCTGCAACTAAACAAAGCCAACTGTGCGCTTGTTTAAAGTTCCTTGTACACTGAGGCTAATACGTACACACACTGGATTAACTATGGCTGAGGCTATTAAGTAAGGGCCGTTCACGTCACCATATCACGATTTTTGCGCGCACAAGTTCCTTATTTATTTTCTTGCACACACGCGGCACGTCGTGCTCAAGGCTGATTTACACACTTTCCATTTAAACGCTTTCTGATTTTTCACGCTTTCCAGGCGCACCTCGTTGAAAGAATGGCACAAGTGCACCGCGAGTCACGTGACAAGAACTGACCGTCCAGCTTCATACTTTGTATGGAATATAGACATTTCTACTCCAAAGAGAAAAAATAAGTTCATAATATAGTTGATCAAAATTGCCTTTCTCTTTAAAAGGAAAATACTTAGCTAATAAGTAGCTTAGATTAAACAAATACTATTTTTTTTTTTTTTCTTATTTTTATTTATTTATTTTTTCATTCATTGTTCTATCATTTATTTTCAGTGTAAAAAATATTACTTATGTTTAAATGCCAAAAACTTTTTTCACTTATTTTTAAGTCCAAAGAGAAATGGACTATTGTTTTTTTTCGATTATTGTTTTGCGTTGTATTATTTAGTTACTGAGCAGAAATAAATAACACTTTAAAATATAAGGAGTTTTCATATGATTTTCTAAACTAGTAGTGTTTTGAAATTAATAAATGCATAATAATCGTGATAACCATGAAACCGTGATTATTCCTCAGACTATAATCGTACAACCAAAATCTATAATTGTTGCATCCCTAGTTGTTTCCAAATAATACTTGAAAAAAAAAATAGAAAAGAAAAATAAAACTGCAGTACATATCGAATCATATCGCTAATTATTTTCTTTATTCTCTATTTCCACCTGGGGATACTCATTCCGAGGTCCCTAGAGTCTATGCAGCGCCATTGATGCGATCCAAGACCTGTGAAGAGATGATCCCAAGGTATCCATAATCCTGGACCAGGTCGTATCCCGAGCTGATGCTGTGGTCGTCATGGAGAAATGGAGTGCATGAGACTGATTCCTGAATGACCACTGTGATAAACGAGTCCCCACATTGATCCTGCGGGCCAACCTGACTGCCCGCCGGTGCCCTACTCACACCTGCAGCTTCTCCATGATGGACGTCCAGCTTCTTCAGCCTCCAGCGCCTAGACTGCAGCTCTGAACAGGACGTTTGGCCAGATGAAAAATGGTCGTGCCTTTTCCCTTCACTTCGTCAATTGGTGGAGTTTTTTTTTTCCTCGCCACTGTCACCACTGGCTTGCTCGGATCGAAACTTGTGGAGCTGTGCTTCGGTGGATTTGCTCTGCGGTGTTTGAACTTTCAGCAGTGAAATTTAGACCACACTGAACTAAACTGAACTTCAACTCTAAAATCTGGACTTTCCTAGAACTATGTTAAGCTGCTTTGACAAAATCTACATTGTGAAAAGCGCTATATAAATAAACTTGACTTGACTTAATGTATTCGAATTTATTTTTTTTTTTTTCATTTGAAGAAAGGCAATTCAGGCCACCTTCTGTAGCGGGAAACATATGTATATATATATATATATATATATATATATGTATATAATCTTAAGAAAGAATCTTAAATGAGACCAAAATATAAGAAATATTACTGTAATACTACAAATAATAAAGTAATAACAAAAAAAATCTCATTCTAATTAATGTCATTGACAAAAATGTATTATTTTATTAGTACAACTGTTACTGTATGAAGAATCAGAGTTTGTTATTACGATAATGAGAATTTAATTAATTAAATTGTCAAAAAAATGCATATACATATGATTTACTATGTTTAAACTGTGCAATGTAAAAAAAAATGTTGGGTTCCACACAATTCCTTCATGTTGCCCCAACACAAATCATTCAAGTTAACTTAATTGTTTTTATAAATGTAAGTGGATTGAATACAAAACAATTAAGTTTAAGCAACAAAAAAAAAACTGCTGACAAAAACTCAAGAATTGTGTTGTTTCAACTCATTTTAAATAAGTAGTTTGAAAAAGGAGTAAAACTATTTTTTTCTTGTGTGGTACTACAATTCAGCTTCATTTATATGATTATAATATCATTTAAATGATTTTTTTTTTATATGAAACAGAATTATTAACATTAGAAATGTCTTTCACTTTTTGTCATTGTAATGCCTCCTTGTGGATTAAGTATTAAAAGAAAATATGTATTCACCCCAAACTTTTGAATTTAGTGTGTATCTTGTTGCAGTTTTTAAAGCCCATGACAAATTAAGCATAAAAAAATGATTAAGCAGATACAGAAAAAAAGTCAAGATTTTATTGGAAGCTTTTTAGAGGCTATTAAACTGCAGAAGAATTAAAGACAATAATGTTGTAAGTAAAGCTCCATTTCTTACACTCAAAAAATGAATTTTGCTGCTTGTTCAAACTACTTATTTAAAATAAGTTAAAACAACAATTCTTAAGGGGTTTTTTTTTTTGACAACTTATTTGTTTTATGTTCAATCCACTTACATTTGTAAAAACTATCAAGTTTTTTTTTACGGTTTGTGTTGGGACAACATGAAGGAATTGCGTGGAACTCAGCATTTTTTTTTTACAGTGTATGACCTCAAGTATAGCCACAGGTTGGTATTAATATTTGCCAGAATTTTTTTTGACTCTAATAAGTGCTGATGACTTGCATTTTATGAATCACAAAGGATAATTTTTAGCTAAAACCCTTCTTTAAAGTTCAACAGAAGTAAAATAATGGCACCTAACGTCACATCTTAGATTGAGGTAAAGTTGGCTTTATATTCGCACATTCAGACTTTTATCCATGATAATATAATTTCAAAAAAAGTATTTTTGCTAATTATAAATAATGAAATCGTGTTAGCAGCCAATGACTATCAAAGTAGGCTACAACATTGTTCACAGTCAATTAATGTTGTACTTGTACCTACATGCGATTTCAGACCGAATATCCAAAGTAGCGTGGTAAAGAATATGAGGACCATGTCACAAGTTGTCACTGTTCAAAAATGAACGAAAATGCAAATATAAAACCAACCTCACCACTTAATACATCTTAGATGGCTTGACGGTGAGTAAATGAACAGCAAATTTTCATTTTTTTGCTGAACTGCCCCTTAAAGTACATTCAGTTAAAGTACGTTTTATATTCACAGGTTAGTTTGTTGTTTTTTTTAACAGTGATATCTTGTGACATACTACTTTTAATATTTGGTCTGAAAGCACATGCAAGTATCAAAACAACATTGGCACTATTTAATTGACTGTGAACAATACTTTGATAGTCGCTGTCTGCTAAATGATTTCCCTGTTTAGAATTAGCAAAGGATACTTTTCTGAAATGATATTATTAAGGAGAAAGTCAGAATGTGCAAATATTAAAGTACCTGCTCCTACTCAACACAGCCTGCGACCGCATCAGACAGCAGATCATGTGAAATCCCATTTGCAGTTGCCAGATCTCATCACCGTTTATTAGCTTTGAGTAAAATTAGCTTTAACTTTGTCGTACCGTTAACAGTCGCTGTCGTTCACGTCGCCTTGAATCCGTCAACTGTTGTTTGATAACGGACGTCTTCCAGTGTTTTTGTCGCTGTGAATCGCTGTCAATGTGAACGACCCTCGAGCACTTTCATCATGAGATATTCAAGTTTAACAAGTAGGCTACATCAAGATAATCAGTTTGGTGATATAACGTTACATTGATGCTCTCCATCACTTCTGAGAACATTTAAGGTTTACCGTTACACATCTTCAGCTTGTTTGGCGAGCAAACGGCAGCAACTGGGGTAAGGTTGGTTTTATATTCGCACATTCGGACTTTCTCCTTAATAATATAATTTCAGAAAAGTATTCATTGCAATTTCTAAATACTGAAATCATATTAGCAGCCCCTCACTATCAAAGTAGGCAACATTCACTGCCCATTAAATAGTAACGTACGTTACCAATGTTGTTTTGAAGTCATACATATATGCGATTTCACACCGAATATTCAAAGTAGTGTGGTAAACAATTATAATAAACAAGTTAATAAATAAATAAATAAATGCACAAGGAGCGTGTCACAAGTTGTGACTGAACGAATGTACGAATATAAAACCAACTTTACCTCAAAAACGCAGTGTTGTGTTAACCATTGCTTTCAAAAAATGTGTGATGAAAGTAACCTGAAACCCCGAGTTTAAAGTCGGAAATACCGTTTATATCGATTTAAACATACTGTATGAACAAAACTGAGGGGAAAATGCACAATTTAGGCATTAACTTTACTTACATCTGACGGTTGTATCACCTCTACAGCCTGACAAACAAACCAATGAACGCCGGACGATGTGCGCATGCGCGAAACAGATGGCGCGCAACAAAATAATTCGAACAAAATATTATGCATATAAAAGTGAAAGCTCTTCAAATCTCTCATAAAAACACCATAAACACCTGAACACGGAATGTTTTAAAGCACTAATACCTGTTTTTGTTTTGCACAGAAACAACCATGTAGAATGCAGTAAAGACCCAGATTAACTCCAATGTTACGCTTTGACAGAAATAAAAGGAGGTGGTGAGGGGAAAAAATGTGTACTCAAGTGATTTGCACTTAAATTCTTCAAACTAAGGCCATATAACTAACTAACATTACCTAACATGCCAGTTTGTTTAACTGATAAAGCCTTTTCCAACAATTTAAAAAACCTCACTACAAAAGACAGCTTGAAAGTTATAAGGTTTAAATTGTGAGTGATCTATTATCTTAATATAGCTTAATATAGATTTTTTGGGGATATATAGAGCAAAAAATGTGTATATGTATTTATGCAAGTAGTCTGCTATATTATTCTGAAAACATTATTGTTTGTGTTCATATACCAAGTGCACTATACTGCTATTTTTGCCCAGTTTAAGAAGCTAAGTATAACAAAGCTGTTTTAATCCTCAGTATTCTCACTCTATATCATATGGTACATTAAATGCCACATATTGTCACATATCACATCTAAGATGCATCTAAAATATGTGGCAAATCTACTGTAATTTAAAAAAACGTCAAACTCCTTTAAATTTTGCTGCATTTGCTTGTTAATTTGTGCTAAATTCTACAATCACAGAATTGCAAACATCCTGGAGGGACTGACTGTTATCCACCGTTTTCCTATGCATAAATTATTATGATAGTAACTTCCATTAAGGTAAACAATCAGTGAAATGTTTTTAAAATCTGTACAGTGATGTGACATTATTCTCCTCACAGCTCATCCATTCAATATTAAAAGACCACTTATTAGAGTGAACAAATTACTTTTAGCAAACAATGAATAACCGCAGAAACTGTAGATACATTTTCTTCACATTGTACACAGCCTAATTCTTTCTAGTCGAATCAAAGGAACTTTTCTATTCATCTCAACTTACATAAGTCCAACTGACTAAAAAAAAAAGCTTTAAAAAAAATTTAGTTGTAACCTGATAACATAACATTAGTAGTAGTTAAAGTAACATAAAAACATTTGTTTTCATGTGTTTTGTGTCATATTTTTTACAGTGGAGCAATATTGTAAATCTGCTGAATATTACTGTACCGTAATTAAAAAAAGGATAAAAAAAATAATAATTTGTTGCTTGTTTAAACTACTCATGAATTGTGTTGTTTCAACTCATTATAAATAAGGTTTTTTGGAACAACTTAATTGCTTTCTGTTCAATCCACTTACATTTTTTAAAAAGGATTAAGTTAACTTGATTGATTTGTGTAGAGAAAACATGAAGGAATTGTGTTAAGCCCAGTATTTTCTTTACAGTGTAATGAACTCAAAATATAGAAAATCTATCAGCATGTGAATAGTTGTGGTGTGCATTTTTTAAAATGTTGAAATCTAGAAAGTTCTAAATCTACATCTTATCACTATACACTCAAAGAAATTAATCGTTGATGTAACTTAATTTAATTATGACACACATTTCCACACATTTGAATTGCATTATTTGAACTTATTTTAATTGTGTTATTTCAACTTATTTTAGGCAAAGTTCATTTTGAACCAATTGTCAAATTATTTTCATTTGAATTATCTTGTGAACACAGTTTACTCTTGGGAAGCCAACTAATCTCAATAATTTCATTTGGACAACCTGATTAGTCTGTTATATAATGCAGAACAAACTGCAAGTGTTTTAATATTGCCTTCAGTTGACTGAGACTGAGCTCAAAATAGATATTTGGACAGTTATGGCTCATTGAGTGAAGCATAAGCCAATATTCTTGTCTAAAAAGCTGACAACGGCCAATTAGTGCTACTCTTCTCAAACTCAAAACCTTACACAACACTCTTCTAAATCTTCAAACTAAGTGAGGATTCAACTCTAACAAGTCTTTCTCTTAACTTAAAACCCCTAAGATTACTTTTATTTTTTCCCTCTTAATGCAGTGTTTCTCAATCACGTTCCTGGAGGACCACTAATAATTCATGTTTTGGATGTCTCCTTTGTCTGTCACACCCATTACAGGTCTTTTAGTCTCTGCTAATGAGCTGATGATATGAATCCAGTGTTTGGTTAAGGAGACATGGAAAATGTGCAGAGCTGATGGTCCTCCAGAACCGTGGTTGAGAAACGCTGTCTTAATGCAATCACATGCTGGGAACTACACATCCGCTAACCAGGTAGTTCCACCAACACAATTCCTTTATGTTGTCCCAACACAAAAAAAACATTAAGTTAACTTAATTCTTTCACAAATTTAAGCGGACTGAACATATAAAAAATAAATTGTCCAAAGAAATGACAAGACTAGTGTTGTTTCATATCATTTTAACCCTTGTGTACTGTTCAAATTGACTATCCTTTTGTTATGTTAGTGGCTGTTTTTGCACCATTGACTCCCATTATAACCACATTTTTTGACTGCAAATCCATGACACCATATAATCATGCATTTTTGATTGTTGGTGTTTTTCTCTGTTGGGAAGAGATAAAATTAAAAACAATTATTGTTGATCATCAGTTAGCAGCCTTTAGATAGGCCTGTGCAAAAAAAACTTTCATATGGAGTAAAACAACAAATTGTTGCCGGCAGCTAGCTCTCTGCAACTCTCACATGGTCGCCCACTGAAACTAAACAGGGCTGCGCCCAGTCAGTACCTGGATGGGAGACCACATGGGAAAGCTAGGTTGCTGCCGGAAGTGGTGTTAGTGAGACCAGCAGGGGACGGTCAACCTGCGGTCTGTGTGAGACCTAACGCCCCAGTATATTGATGGGGACTCTATACTGCTTAGGGATCGCCATCTTTTTTGGATGAGACGTTAAACCGAGGTCCTGACCCTCTGTGGTCGTTAAAAATCCCTAAAAATGTTCTTTGAAAAAGAGTAAGGGTTTAACCCCGGCATCCTGGCCAAATTTGCCCACTGGTCTCTGTCCATAATGGCCTCCTAACCATCCCCATATCATAATTGGCTTCATCACTCTGTCTCTTCTCTACCAATCAGCGGGTGAGTGTTGTGCTGTCTTGCGCGATATGGCTGCCGTCGCATTATCCAGGTGGATGCTGCTCACTGGTGGTGGATGAGGAGATTCCTCCCAAAAATGTGTAAAGCGCTTTGAGTGTCCAGAAAGGTGCTATATAAATGTAAGGAATTATTATTAATTATTATAGATTATAGTTTGCGTCCATAAATACACTTACTACGTATGTTTACTATGTTATGAGACTGAGAGCTTTATTTTCTCAAACATATCAAGGTAAGTGCGCAAAGGTCTCTCTCACACTCACACATGCGCATACACACTATACTCCATATAACCATAATTTTAAGCCAGAAACTATGCTTTTTTGCACTGCAACTGATGATCAACAGTAAAAATGACACATTTTACCTCTTTTTTTACCTCTTCCCAACAGGGAAAACCAGCAACAATCAAGAATGCATGATTATATGCTGTCATGGCTTTGCAATCAAAAGAATGTCATTATAATGGAAGTCAAAGGGGCAGAAACAGCCACTAACATAACGAAAGGGTAGTAAATTTGCCCAGAGTGTATTGTTGAATTTTTAAACAATTTTCAAAGCATTTTCCCAAAATATGTGTCAAAATAAGATTTGTCACCAAAAATCATTCCATTTGCTGAAACACAGAGAAAGTTTTGGCCAAATTAAGACTCAAAATCAGCCCAGAGTGGATGAAAACATCCCCAACAGCACACAAGGGTTAAACAATTAGTCTGAACAAGCAGCAACGTCATTTTTTTGAGTTTAGTCACCATCCTTGTTGTGAAAATGCCTTTATACCCCAACTGAATAGTAAGTGTGTGTGTTTTAATACTAAGTATGATGAGTGTATGTAATCACAGAGCTGTAAGCGGTCACTGTGGTGGCCATGCTCGAGTTACTGAACGCTAACCATACGATTACAAGTGCGGTCATGAAACACACACACACACACACACACACACTAGAGTGGTCTGCTGCGGTCACTGCTCATTTCCTGCCCCCCAGCTCTGTTCCCAGGGTTCCTTGGGGCGACCTGTCTGGCCAATTACCTGCTGAGCTGTAATGAGCTGCCAAGAGCCAAACACACACACACACACACACACATTCGTACTGTATCCACATGAATTATTTCCTCAATCCTCACATAAATGCAAACACTAATTCAGTCTTCCTCACACACAGCACGGTTCTGGGCCAGAAAACGGGCTCTTATTCTCCAGTGGTCAGGTTTAATGAAGCCGAGTTGAATTAATGGCGGCGGGTGTAGTAGCGGGATATAGTGTAGAGTGAATGTATGTGGTTGAGGAGATGTATGGAGAATGACAGAGAGATGGGGATGAGCTGAGAGTGATGCTGGCAGAGAGACGAGAGGAGAGTATAAACACAACTGGAGAAACGCTGCAAAGCCTCCATCGCCTGAAAATCTGACATTATTGACATGCCGAAGCCCCCCGCGCACACACACACACTCATACATACATACATGTATCTAGAGCTGTGAATCTCATGAAACTGTATCCAGGTCACATGAAAATCTGAAAACACACACACAGAAAAAAAAACCCATCTGAATATGGATCGGAATTTTAGATTTTCACCTTATTTGGTCGCATTTTCTGCAGTGATTTTTTTATCATTAGAGTCTATATATACTAATATATATACAGTGCTCAGCATATACAAGTAAACCCCTCATAAATCTATCTTTTAAATTCATATTTTTAATATGAAGCTATACAATATTATATTTGTGCACGTACATTAGTTTAGTCAGTACTGAAGTCAAATCTGGAGCTCTAACAAAATAACGTACCATAACAGTCCAAAAAATAGTACAGCCAAATTTATATGTTATAGAAAAATATTAAATACAAATTTAAAAAGGAGGAAAAATCAAGAGAAGCAAAAAAGAAATTTTGTAGGTTGTAATTTTTTTTGCAATATTTTGCTTGAATTTAATTGTATTATCTTTCAATATCTGAAGATGTTCGGTGACTAAAATATTATTTTAATAAATATATCTGTTTAATAAATCTGTTTTGTTTAAATGCACCAAAAATACATTGCCTATTCACTAAGAAATGGATAAAAATATTTATTTTCAAAATGGGGTGTACTCAATTATGCTGAGCACTGTATATATCGGGGCGACATGGTGGCTCAGTGGTTAGCACTGTTGCCTCACAGCAAGAAGGTTGCTGGTTCGAGTCTCGGCTGAGTCAGGTGGCATTTCTGTGTGGAGTTTGCATGTTCTCCCCGTGTTGAGGTGGGTTTCCTCCTGGTGCTCCGGTTTTCCCCAGGTGAATTGAATAAACTAAATTGGCCGTAGTGTATGTGTGTTAATAAGTGTGTATGGGTGTTTCCCAGTACTGGGTTGCAGCTGAAAGGCATGCGCTGTGTAAAACATATGCTGGATAAGTTGGCGGTCCATTCCGCTGTGGCGACCCCTGAAGAATAAAGGGACTAAGCCAAAGGAAAATGAATGAATGAATATATATAAGTCAGAATTATTAGCCCTCCTGAATATTTTTTCCCACAATTTATGTTTAACGGAAAGAAGATTTCTTTAACACATTTCTAAACATAATAGTTTTAATAACTCATTTCTAATAACTAATTTCTTTTATCTTTGCCAAGATGAAAGTACATAATATTTTACTGTTTTTTAACATTTTAATGTTTTTCAAGATACTAGAATAAAGTGACATTTAAAAATAAATAAAAATAAAGAACAGCTTAAAGTGACATTTAAAGGCTTAACTAGGTTAATTAGGTTAATTTGAGTAATTGGGTGATTTGTTCTGTAGACAATATATATATATATATAAAATGTGTTTGAATAAAGTATATTTTTTTATTTTATTCTACTGATCAATTCACTTCCAAGTTTATAATAGAAGTTGTTATAAACCATGTTTTAACTTAATCTAACAAATTAACATTTAGTAGAATAACCCAAATTTACAACAAATGAAAACAATTGTTATTTTGACCAATTGTCATTTAGTAGAAAAAAAATGCTCTAAATTACAATATTTTTCTCTAAAATTTTATAGGATTAAACAAAGGTTAACATTTTACTTAAACCAACACCTAATAAAAATCAAGAGAAACCGACAGCTTTCAAGTGTTCTCTTAATTTTTAAACACTGTCTATATTATTATTACTATATTAAATCACTTTTGGCGACGCGGTGGCGCAGTGGGTAGCACAATCGCCTCACAGCAAGAAGGTCGCTGGTTCGAGCCCCGGTTGCGTCAGTTGGCATTTCTGTGTGGAGTTTGCATGTTCTCCCCGTGTTGGCATGGGTTTCCTCCGGGTGCTCCGGTTTCACAGTCCAAAGACATGCGGTATAGGTGAATTGAATAAACTAAATTGGCCGTAGTGTATGCGTATGTGTGTGAATGTGAGTGTGTATGGGTGTTTCCCAGTACTGGATTGCGGCTGGAAGGGCATCCGCTGCATAAAACATATGCTGTAATAGTTGCCGGTTCATTCCACTGTGGCGACCCCTGATAAATCAGAGACTAAGTCGAAGGAAAATGAATGAATGATGATCTACAAGCTGGTCAACAATAATCCAAACTTGACATGGCAGATCCTGCGATGTGTCTATCGCGGACGCACACATTGCGATATTGATGCTGAAACGATATATACTGTGCAGCCCTATATTAAATTATATTGAATTACAGTTTACTAAATTACAAAAAATGTTGTCTGTGATGTAACTTTTGGCCTAAGCCAATAAGACTTTTTCAGACCTACACTCAAAAAAAATGGTGTTTGTTGTTTGTTTAAACTACTTATTTAAAATGAGCTGAAACAATAAAATTTTTGAGTTTTTTGGGGGACAACTTAATTGTTTTATGTTCAATCCACTTAAATTTGACAAAACTAACAAGTTAACTTAATTCTGTCATGTTGTTCCAACACAAATAGATTGTGTGGAAACCAGCATTCTTTACAGTGTACCACCTACCATTATCAAACACACACATTCAGACAGACGTTTGTCCTAGTCCGACATCTCTGCATTTAAACTAAATTCAGAACTACTTACACAAATATTGTTCAGTATGTGAAATGTCACTCAAGCGCTCAGGGTGACACGCTAAAACCACTGAACTCATGCAGAGGATGATGGGTGCGCTCTGACAGACAGCAGGCCATTTAGCATCCAGCTCAGCCAGACGACACACACACACACACACACTCACTGCCCCCCCACCGCTACAGTGCCTGCGGGGGTTTCCACGGTGACGGGCCGTGTCAGCGTCAGCCGCTCAAATCTGCCAGTCTGCGCCATGACCCTGCCATCTGATTGGCCACTGCTATGGAAACTCAGGCGGAAGAAAGTATGGCAAGGGGGGCCACGCCAAGCAGAAAGTGTGTGTGTGTGTGTTCTGGTGTTTCCTGCAGAAAAGACCAGGTGCCCTCATGGGACCTCTGATGCAGATGTTTATGAAAAGCTGAAAACTGGTGGAGTTTGAAAAATGCACGACAGAGATGAAGATCAGCTTGTATGGTCTGTTTAAGTCTAAGAGAATCAGCGTCTGATCAAACTACTGCAACGCTTCGCTTGCTTGAGTAACACCAGGTATAGTGACCATTCTGCTAGCTATGATGCGGTTTTAGGGATTAACGTCACAAAATGTGAGCATAAAAAAAAGACAGTATGTTAAAGCACATCTGATTTTTTTTCTATCATAGTTACAGTTTAAGTCAGAATTATTCGCCCTCCTGTGAATTTATTTCTTTTTCAAATACTTCCCAAATGAACAGAGCAAGGAATTTTTCACAGTATTTCCTATAATATTTTTTCTTCTGGAGAAAGTCTTATTTGTTTTATTTCGGCTAAAATAAAAGCAGTTTTTAATTTTTTTAAAACCATTTTAGAGTCAATATTATTAGCCCCCTTAAGCTATATATTTTTTTCGATAGTCTACAGAACAAACCACTGTTATTCAATGACTTGCCTACTTACCTGAACCTGCCTAATTAACCTAGTTAAGCCTTTAAATGTCACTTTAAGCTGAATACTAGTATCTTGAAAAATACCTAGTAAAATATTATGTACTGTCATCATGGCAAAGATAAAATAAATCAGTTATTAGAAATGAGTTATAATGGTGGCTTGAGAAAGCCAACATACTGTTATACTACATAAACTTATACTTCTTCTTCCGTCTTCTTCTGAGACAAATTCTATATGCATCTCCTCCTAAACCGTTCAAGCAGCAAAAACCAAACTAACTCCAAACCTCCAAACTGCTCTGACTCGGGTTGCTGTATCTTTTCCAACTGATCCGACTTACGGTTTTCCGTAAACTGACCCGTAAAATTTGGAAAAGTCCCATTGACTTAACATTGGACCAAACTTTGTGACCTCATAACTTTGTGCCAGACTGTCATACAGACTTAAGTTTGGGCTCATTTAACTCAGACTACCAATCTGCCGATCACTGATGACCTTTTAACTTACCAGCCACACCTTAGCAACCACTTACGGCATCCTAGCAACTGTCCCATAGACTTCCATTGTAAAAAAACTGCCATTGACTAGGCTTTCTCAAGCCACCATAAAGTTTGTCTACGAACTTTACTTTTCTAGTTAAAACTATTGTTTAGAAAAGTGTTGAAAAAAATCTTCTCTCCGTTAAAAAGAAATTGGGGAAAAAAATATACAGGGGGCTAATAATCAGACTTCAACTGTATATGAAGTGAAGTGAAGTGAAGTGAAGTGTAGTGTGGCCAAGTATGGTGTCCCCTACTTGGAATTTGTGCTCTGCATTTAACCCATCCAAGTGCACACACACAGTTAGTGAACACACACATACCGTGAACACACACCCGGAGCAGTGGGCAGCCATGCTGCGGCGCCCGGGGAGCAGTTGGGGGGAACGGTGCCTTGCTCAAGGGACTCACCTCAGTCGTGGTATTGAGGGTGGTGGAGAGTGCTGGTCATTCACTCCCCCCACCCCCAATTCCCGCTGGTACCGAGTATCGAACCAGCAACCTTCGGATCACGAGTCCACGAGTCCAACGAGTCCAACACTCTCGAGTCACTCCACTCCACGAGTCCAACACTCTAACCACCAGGCCACGACTGCCCCATGCTGCGACCCAATTTGCATGCTATCTGTCCTAAATAGTACTCGGAAATAGAAGTGTCCCAAATCATAGTATGTTGATATGAGTATTGTTAATATTACTACTAAGTAAAATAATATAGTTAATATAAGACTACTAAGTGCAGATCCATGCTTACTCTGGCTGCATTCCAGTTAAATTTTTTATGCCTTTCACTCGCTAACTTCCCTCCATCTCGTTCCCTCAGATGTACATCATTGATTACATTACGCAAGTGTCCACTGCTCTTGAACATATAAATGGGTTTAAATGGAATGCCCTAAACCCTTGTGCACTTGGGAACTACACTGTTGTGTTGTCACAATCGCATTGCATTCTGAGACATATACAGTTGAAGTCACAATTATTCGCCCTCCTGTGAATTTTTTTTCAAGTATTTTCCAAATGATGTTTAACAGAGCAAGAAATTTTAGCAGTATTTGCTATAATATTTTTTCTTCTGGAGAAAGTCTTATTTCTTTTATTTCGGCTAGAATAAAAGCATTTTTGTTTTTTACTATTTTAAGGTCAATATTATTAGCCCCCTTAAGCAATATTTTTTTCGATTGTCTACAGAACAAACTACTGTTATACAATGACTTGCCTAATTACCCTAACTTGCCTAATTAACCTAGTTAATCCTTTAAATGTCACTTTAAGCTGAACACTAGTATCTTGAAAAATATCTAGTAAAATATTATTTACTGTCATCATGGCAAAGATAAAATCAGTTATTAGAAATGAGTTATTAAAACTATTATGTTTAGAAATGTGTTGAAAAAAAATCTGCTCTCCGTTAAACAGAAATTGGTGGAAAAAATATACAGGGGGGCTAATAATTTAGGAGGGCTAATAATTCTGACTTCAAGGTGCTGGAGTGAACGTATAAAGCCGACTCACTGCCTCACTCAAAATCGAGGGTATGTCCATGTAAACTTCCCTCGTTCACTTGAAAGGGAACGCATTTTAAAATGTCGGCAGGGATTCTCTGGGGGAACAAGGGAAGGGAAGTTTGCAAGTACATGTCTAAAAGTGGAGTGGAACACACCCTCTAATGGCTAATATTACCCACAAAGTTTTGCATGTTGGACATGAATTTGATTTGAACTACAAACATGGGTAAAAATGTTAACAAACTACAAACTGACAGTTAAGTAAAGATGTTTAAATGAATGGTAATTAATATCTAACCTACTGGAAAATATTTTGTATTTCACATTGTACGTGTTATATTTCATCTGCAACAATAATATGAACTTTTATATAGATGTGTTTAGTCATTAACTTCTGAATGCATAATTATGCAAACACCTGAGGAGATTTCTCTGTATGAAATACCCACAAATGTCAGATTAACCTGCTGCTGCTTCTCCAATATGGTAAAGAATTAAAAATGAAATAGATGTGGATGATGTGATATGAAGATGTAACATAACCAAGCAAAATAATGGTCCATTAATGAGGAAGTAGTTTGTCCCAAAGCTTGCATACGCTTCTGTTAGACACTCAAATATACTTTTTCTTCACAAATAAGTATATATTAGTTTTTTTGTTTTTTTTTAACAAGCGTTTTTATTAGTTTTACATTTTTCAATAATTACCAAACAACACAACAACAATAAAAAAAA
>CAIGQV010019088.1:9525288-9550233 GCA_903798115.1 Danio jaintianensis
AGCTTCTTTTCAAGCTATTATTGCATGTTGTCTCATCCCTGGACCACTGCCGACCCCTTAGGTCCAAGTTTCTGGCATGCTAACAGCGCAGTGATTATGTAAAGACTGATACCTGGAAGGAGAGGACATGTTTAAAACTTTATCAAAAGCAACTGGACATGATTAGCTACTTAGTACTTTGTGGAAATGTAATTATTTTATGTCTTGTCACAAAAGTGGGCAATTCGTATAAACTTTTACGATTTTATTCATGCAAAAATTTTAAAATGTGCCGGTGTGAAAATTTTAGTTTTTGACTCCTCTAAAGCATAAAAATACCATAATATGTTTGCAGATGTTTAAAAAACATGCTAAGTGAACATTCATGTTTATCTGAAAAATAATGCTGAAGTCAGATATTCTGCTTTGAAAATGTGGATTGCCTGCCGGAACGGCTGTCTTTGTTTTGGTTCTTTTAACCTGCCCACTGCCAGTTTAGCCAATTAAATTTCAGCACCCCGGGTTGCCTTGTTGGAAAACAGCATATTTCATTCATTCATTCAGAAAGGCTCTCAAAGCATGCGTCCGTGACCGAAATGCGACCTCCGGTGGGTAGTAGCAGAGTCCGAAATGAGACGCAGATTCAGAGTTCCACATAAGGTTATTAATTAGCAAATAATATAAATATTACGAAGGTAAACATTAGGTGAGCAGGTTACATTGTAACCCTGTGTCCTAACAACACGCTACGTGACGAGATTTGCAGTGATAAGCAATTTGGCTGTTTGCAGCAGACGAAACACCACATAAATTTAAATACAGCCATTCAGAAGCACAGAATATGCACTCACGAAATGGTAAGGGGGGGGGTTGGAATTACGGGAGTTTTCCGGGAGAAATAACCAAACAGGAGGGTGACAGGAGATGGATAAATGGGACTGTTGGCAGGTATAATTAGATCTCACAGTCTTAATTAAAGTCATCAGAACTGGAAGTAGACATGTCTGAATTGCAAGTTTTTATCTTAGTTCTGACTTTGTTACTGTGAGTAAAGAAATACTGTGACTGAATTGAAAAATGTGAATTGCGGGTTGGGCAGCACGGTTGCTCAGTAGTTAGCACTGTGGCCTCACAGCAAGAAGGTCGCTGGTTCGAGTCCCGGCTGGGTCAGTTGGCATTTCTGTGTGGAGTTTGCATGTTCTCCCTGTGTTGGTGTGGGTTTCCTCCGGGTGCTCCGGTTTCCCCCACAGTCCAAACACATGCGCTATAGGTGAATTAAATAAACTAAATTGGCTGTAGTGCATGAGTGTGTGTGTTAATGAGTGTGTATGGGTGTTTCCCAGTACTGGGTTGCGGCTGGAAAGGCATCCGCTGCGTGAAACATATGCAGAAATAGTTGGCGGTTCATTCCGCTGTGGTGACCCCTGACAAATAAGGGACTAAGCCGAAGGAAAAAGAATGAATGAATGAATTGCGGGTTTTTGTATAGTTTATTTATTTATATGCTATTATTAATTAGGATGGCGGTTCATTCCGCTTTGGCGACCTCTGAAATAGAGACTACGCTGAAGGAAAATGAGTGAATTAATTAATTAGGATTTATTTTATTATTTTCAGTTTCCATTTTAGTTTTCAGTCAAATTTTTCTGTGCATTTTTCTTATCTTTTAAAAATATTTCTTTTAAATGTTTGTATTAACATAATTTCTAAAAGGAATAGGATCTATTTAGTTTTATATAAGTAATTTTTGTAATCCTACTTAAATATGTACAATTTGTATTAGTTGCTAATGAAACATTTTATTTCTATAGTGCTTTCATTTGTTTCAGTTGTATTTTTTTTTTGTAAATTGAGCACTTTAGCTTAAGTTTATTTTCAGTTATTTGCTAAGACAACATTTCAAGTGTCTTAAATTTAATCAAATATATTTCAGTAAGTGTTATTGTATATTAATATAATAAGAAGTTTTTGGTAAATTATGTGAAAATGAGCACATTTGGACAAATGAAATATTAGTATTATTTCATTTATTTCTTCTTGAACAATAATAGTATAACATTATCTTGCATTACTTAATACATTATTTAAATACATTACTTAAATATTCTTCTGTTCAGCATTAAAGGGTACATGTTTTTATTTTAAATGTTCATATTAGTGCCTAAAATGCACATATTAAAACCTACAATAAATAGTACATACTCATATGTCAGAGATGTATTTGTGTCCTTGTAAAAATCTATTGCATTATAAATGTTTTAAAATAAGAGAGAAATAGATTGATTGAAATAGATTTAGTTTTTCTAGTTTATCAAGTAAAACATCAAATGCAGATGTTAGCGGCTGGGTATCTGTTGCAGCCAAATTCACTTCTGAACTGCTCATTCTCAGAAACGCAGCCGCTTTGATCATCATATTCAGGAGTTGTCAGCACAGCCAAATAATATAGCATTTTTAATGTGTTGTTAAATGCTTTTGGTGTTTAGATGTGGTCTGGAGGGCAATGACTTAAAAAATATATATCTTAAATTGGATCTTGTTATAAATAGGATTTTGCGAATCAATTCCCCAATCAGAAAAACATCAAAGTCGTGGATTAAATGACATTAAATGAAATTAAAAGCATTTTATACATTTTACTTGAAATAAAACAGTTGTTCCCAGTGATGGGTTGCAGCTGAAAGGGCATCCGCTGTGTTAAAACATATGCTGGATAGGTTGGCGGTTCATTCCGTACTGGGAAACACCCATACACTCTCACATTTACACACACTCATACACTACGGCCAATTTAGTTCATCCAATTCACCTATAGCGCATATGTTTGGACTGTGGACTGTTTGGACTGTGCCACTGAGCCACGGTGCCACCCACATTTAACTTCATCTACCAAAATAACTCAAACTAAAGTAAAAACTAAGGTATACGTGGTTTAAATTAATCTTGACCTGTGCTAATAATGTTGACCTGTAAAGAAATGTAAAACTGTTTTTATCCCAGCCAAACTAAAAGAAATAGGACTTTCTCCAGAAGAAAAATCCAACAGGAACTAGTGTGAAGATTTCTTTGCTCTGTTAAACATAAACTTTTACTAAGTTTTTATTTATTCTTACTGATAAAGAATAATTGCTGATGAAACTGGTTTGGTTTAAACTTGAAGTATATTAGACAACAAAAAATAAAAACTAATTCAAAACATTAATAAAAAAAAACATAAATTATATCAAATTAATCCACAAAAAGAAAACATAAAATTTAAATAAAATGTTATTACCACTACATTTACAAGGTCCTTTATTTTGGAATGGGTTTTTTTTTATGGGCGACACGGTGGCTCAGTGGTTAGCACTGTCGCCTTACAGCAAGAAGGTCGCTGGTTCGAGTCCTGGCTGGGTCATTTGGCATTTCTGTGTGGAGTTTGCATGTTCTCCCCGTGTTGGCATGGGTTTCCTCCGGGTGCTCCAGTTTCCCCCACAGTCCAAAGACATGCGCTATAGGTGAATTGGGTAAACAAAAATTGGCCGCAGTGTATGAGTGTGTTTGTAAATGAGAGTGTATGGGTGTTTCCCAGTACTGGGTTGCGACTGGAAGGACATCCGCTGTGTAAAACATATACTGGAATAGTTGGCGGTTCATTCCACTGTGGCGACCCCTGATAAATAAGGGACTAAGCCGAAGGAAAATGAATGAAGGAATGCTTTATTTTTACAGTGGAAAAGGCCAGTGCTTTTCACACTTAAAGGAAAAGTTCACCCAAAAATTGAACATTCCTCCCAATTCACTGACACTCAAATCTTTCTAAACTTTTGTGAATTTCCTTCTCCTGTTGAACACAAAAGAAGATATTCTGAAAAATGTTGGGAAAACGCAGCCTTTGACATTTATAGTAAAAACAAAAATAGTGGAAGTCAGCAGCTGACTTCCACTGCAGCTTTTTTTCTCCAATATTCTTCATTAAATCTTCCTTTGAAAACCTCAAAGAGGTTTGGAACAAAAGGGAGAATGATAACAGAATTTTCATTTTTGGGTAAACTGTCCATAGTGTATGAGTGTGAATGAGTGTGTATGGATGTTTCCCAGTGATGGGTTGCAGCTGGAAGGGCATCCGCTGCGTAAAGCATGTGCTGGATAAGTTGGCGGCTCATTCCGCTGTGGCGACCCCAGATTAATAGAGGGACTAAGCCGAAAAGAAAATGAATGAATGAATAATAATAATAATAATAATTGTCTAATAATAATAATAAGTAATAAAATAATCAAATAAATAATATATTATGATAAAATAATAATATTCATTCATTCATTCATTTTTCTTCGGCTTAGTCCCTTTATTAATCAGGGGTCGCCACAGTGGAATGAGCCGCCAACTTATACAGCATATGTTTTACGCAGCGGATGCCCTTCCAGCTGCAACCCAGTACTGGGAAACACCCATACATACTCATTCACACACATACACTACGGCCAATTTAGTTTATTCAATTCACCTACAGCGCATGTGTTTGGACTGTGGGGGAAACCGGAGCACCCGGAGGAAACCCACGCGAACACGGGGAGAACATGCAAACTCCACACAGAAATGCCAACTGACCCAGCCGGGACTCGAACCAGCGGCCTTCTTGCTGTAAGGGAACAGTGCTAACCACTGAGCCACCGTGTCGCCCCAATAAAATAATATTCATTCATTCATTTTATTTTCGGCTTAGTCCCTTTATTAATCAGGGGTTGCCACAGCGGAATGAACCACCAACTTATCCAGCAACTGCTACCCACTGCGCCACCGCGCTGCAATAAAATAATAATCCAAGTTATAAAATAGCCTACATAATTGAATTAAACAGAACACAACATTACAACATACAACATTTGCTGAAAGGATCTTTGAGAAACCATGTAACCTTTAATATTTAAGCATGCATTTGCAGAATTATTAGTGCATGTTTTAGCTATATAACATGAAAAAAACAGCCAAATCTACACTCAAAAAATTATTTTTGTTGCTTGTTTAAACTACTTATTAAAAAAGAGCTGAAACAACACAATTCTTGAGTTTTTTTGGGGACAACTTAATTGGTTTATGTTCAATCCATTTAAATTTGTAAAAACAATTAACATAATCGACTTGTGTTGGGACAACATAAAGGAATTGTGTGGAACCCTGCATTTTTTACAGTACATGAACTCAAGTAGCCACAGGTTGGCATTAATATTTGCCTGAATGTTTATTTGACTCTAATAAGTGCTGATGACTTGCATTTTATGAATCACAAAGGATCATTTTTAGCTAAAGTTAAATTAATCGACTTGTGTTGGGACAACATGAAGGAATTGTGTGTAACGCAGCATTTTTACAGTGTACACTCCAAAAAATTTTGTTGCTTGTTTAAACTACTTATTTAAAACGACAGGAAACAACACAATTCTTGAGTTTTTTTGGGGACAACTTATTTGCTTTAAGTTCAATTCACTTAAATTTGTAAAAACAATTAAGTTAACTCAGTTGGGACAACATCAAGAAATTGTGTGCAACCCAGCATGTTTTACATTGTACTTTATATATTTTGAAATGTTGAGCATGTGACAGTTTTCCAATCTCAGCAGGGCTAGCTATCAGTGACAGTAGAACTACAAACACCCGCTTTACTTTAGGATCATACGCGGCTTTAGGGCGCGAGGCCTGACGGGTCACGATCCCAACATCCCGCTCTCGGCGATCCCAGATCCAGAAACACTCACTTCAGACGCCAGTCTTGTCTCTTTCCTTGCACTGGCATATGATGCTAAGGGGCTAATCCACATATTAAAGCTAATTTATGGAGATCCGGTAAGCACTGCCTTTAAACATGCAGTCAAATTAATATTCAAATGTAATTCCTCACCTAAAGAAATAAAACATGCTAATGGCATACTAATTTAGTTGCAGCTGCCGTAGCTCAGAGGCTGATGGTCTGATTTCTCAAGGCCGAGTATTTAACACCGCACCCGGAGAGTAAAGAGAGGAGTTTTCATCCCGCAAATGAATTAGTAAACAGCGAGTCCGTGTTTGTTGAAGATGTGTTTTCCTGTCAGATAGTTTGTTCATTACAGCGTCTGTCCTCTCGAGCCACAAAAAAAGAGGTCACGTTTTAACTTCAACCTCGTGGAAACATTTTTTTTTTTAATGCAAACTTGATTTAATTACGACTTACATAGGGATGGATGTGTGGAATAAAACCCAAACCGTGAGGATTGGCGGGAAAGTTTGGCGCATTATTAACCGTCACCACCTGTGGCTGTTTTTTTTTTCCTTCTCCGTATCGACTGCTTCTGCGGGGGATGATGAATAAAAACAAACGAAAATATGAAAATATAGACATTGGTTTGTCATTGTGTGCTGTCCTCCAGGGGGGCGAAATCTATTTGCATATTCATATTTTCGACCGGATACATGAATAATTTCCCGCTCTCTCCAAAGGTTAGGGCTCATTAATTAAAGCCCAACAATTACAGAGAATATTTTCTATTATTAATTGTGTTTTTTAATGTGTGTGTGGCGCTGCATGGAGCTGGTATAATTTATAAATGACCTGAACTCGTCTTTCTAGTTTCCACCCAGTTACCACTGAAAGCCAGTTCACCTTGGGCAATGACAATCTCCAGCTTAACCTCTCAAAGAGCCGCCACAGGGCAGTTCCTCCAGCCCAACAAACAGCTCCTCCTAGATCTTCCGCAGGGAATTGACTCTGCACAAATGAATCGGACCAGAGAACGAGTGCTTACTGGGCTCTCCAAGAGCAGCCGCTTAAACAAACCATTTATGTCAACTAGAAACAGATTGAGGGATGATTCTGCTGCTGAGGTGAGCAAATCGGCATCATTTATGAACACAAACACATTTAAAAGGTGAACCGTGTCATTTTTCCAAACCTAGAGTGTCAGCTAAAACTAAGCCCCGCCCCCAAACTCACACGATTGGTTGATGAGTTAAATGGCTAATTCTTATTACTGTTGAAAAAATCATTTGTTGCGAGTAAAAGTTACATTTAAAAGTAATATATTACAATCTTGAGGCACTTTTTAAACTAAATGTGTTACTTGGTTACTTTTAAAGGAAAGTAATGTGTTATTTATTTATATATTTATTATTTAAGATTAAGATAGGCTACTACACTGAAAAAAGTGAAAATTTGAGCAAATTGTTTCTATTTTAAACAGCTGAACAAATTAATTTACGGATGATACTGCTACTGGGGTGAGCAAATGGGCAGCATTTATGATCACAAACACATTTAAAGGTGAAATGTGTCATTTTTCCCAACCTAGAGCGTCAGCTAAAACTAAGCCCCGCCCCCAAACTCACGTGATTAGTTGATGAGTTAAATGAAGTATTTTAAAATTCTTGTTTCTGTTGAAAAATCATTTGTTGCGAGTAAAAAATGACTTTCTGTATAGTATGAACGTGTGTAGTGTTGTGAAAAGTTACTTTTAAATATAATATATTGCAAATTATGAGTCACTTTTTTAACTAAATGTTCTTTTTAAGGAAAGTAATGTGTTATTTGTTTATATATTTATATTTTAAGATTAAGATTGTAATATTTTACTTTTAATAGTAACTTTTCCTAACACTGAATGCTTGTATGATGAATGCAATCTGGACATAGGCTACTGCACTGAAAAAAAAGCTGAGCAAATTATTTCAACTTTAAACATCTAAACAAATTAATTTAGGGATGATTCTGCTGCTGAGGTGATCAGACCGGTAGCATTTATGATCACAAACACATTTAGAGGTGAAACATGTCATTTTTTAAAACTCAAGTCAAAACTAAGCCCCGTCCCCAAGCTCATGCATTTGGTTGAGACCTAACTTATTGTCTAAATAACATATTCCTGTTTCTTTTGAAAAAATAATTACTTTGTTATTTAAAAAGAGGACATGTAGTATGACTGTAATCTGGATGGCCTACACCAGGGGTCAACAATCTCGGTCCTGGAGGGCCGGTGTCTCTGCAGGGTTTAGCTCCAACTTGCCTCAACACACCTGCCTGGATGTTTCAAGTATACCTAGCAAGAGCTTGATTAGCTTGTTCAGGTGTGTTTGATTAGGGTTGGAGCTAAAATCTGCAGGACACCGGCCCTCCAGGAACAAGTTTGGTGACCCCTGGCCCACACTGTCATTTTCCACCTCAAGCTTCAGCTTGTAAAAAATTATTACTTTGTTGCTAGTAAAAAAGGACATTCTTTATGGTTTGTATGAATGCATGCACGTTGGCAAAAGTTCATTTTAAAAGATTTTTAAAAAGTAAGTAAACATTACTTAGTGACTTTTTAAGGAAAGTAATGCATTGTGAGGCGGCAAGGTGGCTCAGTGGTTTGCACTGTCGCCTCACAGCAAGAAGGTCACTGGTTAGAGTCCTGGCTGGGTCAGTTGGCATTTCTGTGTGGAGTTTGCATGTTCTCCCCGTGACCGCATGGGTTTCCTCCGGGTGCTCCGCTTTCCCCAACAGTCCAAAGGCATGCGCTATAGGTGAATTGGGTAAGCTAATATGTCCGTAGAGTATGTGTGTGAATGAGTGCGTATGGATGTTTCCCAGTGATGTGTTGCAGCTGGAATGGGCATCCGCTGCGTAAAACATATGCTGGATAAGCTGGCGGTTCATTCCACTGTGGCGATCCCAGATTAATAAAGGGACTAAGCCGAAAATAAAATAAATGAATGAATATATATACATGGATTCAATTAGTTTTAGCTCCTTGTTATCCCTCTCTCATCAACATAAAGCTGTTTAAAGATGAATAAATATTCAATTATTACATAACAACAGACCAATCACAACTATTCAGATAGTCATGGCAGAAAATTGTAAATACCACTAAATATCAAAACCAAAACAGGAACTTTCATAACAAAATAACTTAAGATCACAGGGCAAACATTCAACACCCCAATGAATATGTTAATGAAAAATATTCAATAAAATTTGAATGAATAGGAAAAATCTAATTAAAGTTGAACGTAAATGTATTATTTTTCTATTCCTAAAGATGGTATATGTACAAACTCCTATTTTATTAGATTATAACTGTTCAATAAATCTGTTTTGTTCAAATGCACTCAAATGTATTGTCTATATTCACTGAGAAATTTATTCATTCATTCATTTTATTTTCGGCTTAGTGCCTTTATTAATCAGGGGTCGCCACAGTGGAATGAACTGCCAACTTATCCAGCATATTTATAAAAAATATTAATTTGTATAAAGGGGATGTACTCATTTATACTGAGCACTATATCTGTGCATGTGTTTTCCTCAGTGTGCTGTTAACAAATACCATCTTTGGTGGCACCAGTCCACTAAGAACTGGTTTGCAATCCACCAAAGAAACGAAACATCCGAAACAAACCAGACAGCCCGAAATAAGACATTCAACTCATTTCTGAAAGCTACAAATTCAAGCTCGTGTTGAGCGAAATAACGTCTGACAAGCGAGCATGTGACTGGCCTGAGCAACAAGTTTCCTGCGAGACTCGAATATTTGTCCGCTGCCTTTTAAATATATTTGTTGATTTCAGGGCAAAAAATAATGACGGTAAACCAACTCGCTCCCGACGGCTTTAATCCTAATTAATTACCTCCCAGTTTCAGCGTCTCTCTCTCTCTCAAAAAAAGTTGTGCAATATTTATTAAATCACACCGAAAAAAAAAAAATTGGAATGTTGAGGGAGGGAGAAAAAAAAATCCTTGAAATTTTCATCAAACGTATTCTAATCAGGCAGTCGTCAGGTCAGCTAATGAGATGGCAGGAGTGAGGCCCTGACACTGCAGGCTCTGGCTCCCTCTCTTCCCGGTTTTATCCGTCCGTATATATCGCGCTTTTCGCTCTCTCTCACGCGCTTTCATCATCACTGAAGCTCATTAGTCCATCTTTCAGGCTTCCATTTGATTATAGTTTCACTTTTTTTTTAAAGCGCAAAATATTTCACTCATTTACTCTCATTAGTCCTCAAGGTCATCGTTTGAAGCCGTTGCTGTCAATATAAGATAAATGGAGCCTTGGCTTCCTCGTGCTCTCCGCCAATCTCCTTCAACTGCTTCACAAACGTCTCTCGCTGTCCTTTTGCTCCAGAGTTACACGGCTGTAATCATCTCTTCACTTTCACTCGCACCTTCCTGACAGAAAACCAGCCGGAAAGCAAAGTGGAAGACAAAGACAGAAGTGCAGAGACTCGTTTAGCTACTTTTTCTATCTTTATATGACAGTAGTATATGAGCAATTCTAGCGTTACGCGTGTGACATTTGAAGTAAAAACTCAAAACATTCACGGAGAAAGCATATATTAATATTATATTGAAACACCGGTGTATATTTTCCAAACCACAGAGTTGTGGGATCAGAAAAATATCAATCTGTAAACATTTTTTAGATTTGAAATGAGGGAAATAAACATGCGTTATGGATGTGACCAAAAAAGTTAGTGAGTTTGTGAGTTTACAACATACTTTGTAGAAATTCTGTGAATTAAACTGCACAACTCGTAAGAAACAATGCTAATCAAAAGGAGAAGAGTTGCTCACTATAGAAGAAAAATGATTTATATTATTTAACATTTTTGCAATTATTAGGAAAAAGCTTGGTTGTGGATGTGACATCTCTCCGTCATGGATGTGACAGATGTGAAATTGGCACTTGTGTGACTTTGGTAAGTCAAATATAATTGTTTGAAAACATTGAGAGAGACAGTTTTGAGTGTTTTTGCAGTACTGTAAAGTACAAACCTACACAAACAACTTAGAAAGGGTGTCACTATTTTGGTGAAAACTTGGCATGGCAAGGTTGACTTTCGCATAGAATTGCTCATATAGGCATGGGCCGGTATAAGATTTTGACAGTATGATAACCTTGGATAAATATAATGGTTTCACGGTATTCTGATTACTGCTCTAAAATATGTTCTTTTTAAATGTCTGGGTAAAAAACAACAACTTTTTCCCCATTGAATATATATATATATTTAAGAAACATTTAAAATATTTTTCAACAGTAAACATTCATTCATTTTCCTTTGGCTTAGTCTCTATTTGAGAGTTTGCCACAGCGGAATGAACCGCCAACTACTCCAGCATTTGTTTTACGCAGCGGATGCCCTTCCAGCCACAACCCAGTACTGGGAAACACCCATACACACTCATTCACACACACTCATGCACTATGGCCAATTTAGTTTATTCAATTCACCTATAGCGCATGTCTTTGGACTGTGGGGGAAACCAGAGCACCCGGAGGAAACCCACACCAACACAGGGAGAACATGCAAACTCCAAACAGAAATGCCAACTGACCCAGCCGAGACTCGAACCAGCGACCTTCTTGCTGTGAGGCGACAGCGCTAACCACGGAGCCACTGTGCCACCCCAACAGTAAACATGTCAGGCTAAATAACTACTAAACTACAGGCTAAATACTTCTGCTATCTTCATTAGTTTCAAAAACAAAAGTTTTTGTCTTGTTTCTAGTCCAAATATCTAAAATTCTTCAATCAAGAAGCATTTTTTACAAGTAAAAAAAAAGTCATCCAAATTAAGCGTTTTATTTAATTTTGTTTTCGGTTTGAAGTTTATTTTAAAATATTATTATATTATTATTATTTTTATTTCTAAATATTAATATAGACATTATTGTCTGAAAATATGACCCCTTTTCGTTACTTTATGCAAAAAATGTGATCAATTACAACATTCAATTATTCATTTTCCTTTGGCTTAGTCCCTTATTTATCAGGGGTCACCACAGCGGAATGAACCGCCAACTATTTCGGCATATGTTTTACGCAGCGGATGCCCGTCCAGCCGCGATATCAATTACAAAATAATAATGATGTTTTACTCAAACACATAACTATAAATGAAACTGAAAATGATCATTTTCAAAAAAGCATTAAACACAATGGACTTAATATTGCTAATGCAAAGTCTGACGCATGACGTGAGTGTGTTTCTGCTAAGCTCCAGTGTAAATGCAGTGTGTTTGTGTGTCTTTAGTTGTAAACGTGGCGTGTGATTGAGGCCTAAGGCTGACTGCAGAAATTAAAGCACAATCGATACTGACTGATGTTTCTTCCTCTGACGAGTCAGTCACTGTGTGTGTGTGTGCGTGCGTGTGTTTGTGTGTGTGTGTGTCATGCTCTCATTAGTACGGCTGTTTCAAGGATTAGTGACTTCTGTATTAACTGCTAATTGCTCTTAATGACATTTAATGACTGTCAGTCAGTCCAAGTCCCGCCCCTCAACCTGTCAATCAAACTCTCCCAGGTTTTCATGGACTTCTATTGTTTTTCCCTTTGAACTATGATATTTTATTTCACACAAACTATCCTTCTGTGGTTGAGAGACCAAAAACTAACCTTCACCTGTACAGAAGAAAAATCATCCCCAAAAAAAGCTATTAACTAACTAACCAGGCTCTGCATATCTTTCCCCTTTTTAAATACAATTACACTCAGTTAATTACTTGAAAATAATCAAATATAAATGTTTTCATTGATATTCTGCACTCACTCGTTTTTATAGTTTCATTAAAAGACTATTTAATTAGTTCAAGACATTTACCTAAAAGGTGCAGTTGGCTTAAAAATTAAATTTATATATTTTTAAATTGTTATAGATGACTATATTTTATTTAAAAAAAACAAAAACAAAATAATAATAATAATGTAAAATATGCATTTTTTATAATATCAAATATAATTTTAAACATGGGCGTCACGGTGGCGCAGTGAGTAGCACGTTCGCCTCACAGCAAGAAGGTCGCTGGTTCGAGCCTCGGCTGGGTCAGTTGGCATTTCTGTGTGGAGTTTGCATGTTCTCCCCGTGTTCGCGTGGGTTTCCTCCGGGTGCTCCGGTTTCCCCCACAAGTCCAAAAACATGTGGTATAGGTAAATTGGGTAGGCTAAATTGTCCGTAGTGTATGTGTGTGAATGAGTGTGTGTGGATGTTTCCCAGTGATGGGTTGCAGCTGGAAGGGCATCCGCTGCGTAAAACAAATGCTGGATAAGTTGGCGGTTCATTCCGCTGTGGCGACCCCGGATTAATAAAGGGACTAAGCCGAAAAAGAAAATGAAAGGAAGGAATTTTAAACATTTTTTAAATTAGTCGGTTTTTTCTACTCTTATTTACACAATTCAGCCCACATAGAAATCTGATATATGTCCATATATGCAAATATATGACATAAAAATTATATTTGGACTTCGCATATATAAACTAAATGTCATATATGCAACATACACTCACAGGCCACTTTATTAGGTACACCTTACTAGTACCGGGTTGGACCCCCTTTTGCCTTCAGAACTGCCTTAATCCTTCGTGGCATAGATTCAACAAGATACTGGAAATATTCCTCAGAGATTTTGGTCCATATTGACATGATAGCATCACGCAGTTGCTGCAGATTTGTCGGCAGCACATCCATGATGAGAATCTCCCGTTCCACCACATCCCAAAGGTGCTCTATTGGATTGAGATCTGGTGACTGTGGAGGCCGTTTGAGTACAGTGAACTCATTGTCATGTTCAAGAAACCAGTCTGAGATGATTCGCGCTTTATGACATGGTGTGTTATCCTGCTGGAAGTAGCCATCAGAAGATGGGTACACTGTGGTCATAAAGGGATGGACACGGTCAGCAACAATACTCAGGTAGGCTGTGGCATTGACACGATGCTCAATTGGTACTAATGGGCCCAAAGTGTGCCAAGAAAATATATTAACTATAATGTTATATATGTGTTCATATAAGCCATATATGAACATATTTATATAATTATATCCAATATATTTTAACATATGCATATTTGAAATTCCAATGGTTGAAAAAATGTCCAATATGCATATTTCGAAATATATGTTGGATATATGACTTATATTTTATACATATGAAATCCAAATATGAACTTGTATGTCATATATGTCATTTGCATATATTTCCATGTATTAGATTACTATATGGGAGTCAATAATTGCATCATTACGTAGGCCTACATTTTTTCCCTTGTGATTTTCAAGTACATTTTGCATCAAATGTCAGTTTCTGAGTTGAGTTGATCTACTTTTTTAAAATAAATGAGAAAAAAACTTCTTAGTCGCTACTATCGCACTATATGATCTCTCTTTTATTTATATGCGCGTGTTTGTTCTGAAGCTCCGCCCCCGACCGGGATCTCAACCTCATATTTAAAATATCAGACAAAGTGCTGTGATGTCACAAAGCATCAATGTCCATTGTGAGTGTGTGTGTGTGTGTGTGTGTGTGTGTGTGTAAATGTGTGTTAGAGAAAGAGCTTAACTGAACCCTTTTCTCCCGTTCTGCACTTTTCTCTTTTCTTCCTCCATCTTCCTGTCATTCTTCGCTGTGTCCCTTCTTTCCAGGCTGGCTGTCTCTCTCGGTGTCTTTCAGCTGCTGAATGCAGGACGCTCGGCACAATCTATAGGCCTGGGGGAAACAGCAGAGAAGAGAGAGAGACGGAGGGAGAGAGAGACAGGCCACTCAGTCAGTGTCTGCAGATGAACATGGTGCCCAGAGCCAGACAAACAGGAAGCTCATTGAGCATCTCCAACCCTGACAGCACAATCAGCCTGACACTGCAGCCATGCCACACACACACACACGCACACGCACACACAGATGCACATTCAAACACATACACGCACATATGCACACACATACAGTATGCACATGCACACATACAGACACATGCACACAGATATAGACACACACACATATATGCACACATATACAGACGCATACACATACACACACACACATATATACATATATACAGACACATACACATAAATAAAGACACACATGCACACATATACAGTATGCACGTGCATACACATGCATGCACACATACAGACACATGCACAAACATATAGACACACACACATACATACATCTATCCACACATATACAGACACATGCACACACACATTCATATACATTACAGACACATAAATACACACACACACACATATACATATAGATATAGAGTAGATGCATGCACGCATACACATATGCACATGCACATATACAGACACATGCACACACATATGTACATATACAGACACATGCACATACATAGACACACACATATACAAATATATACAGACACATGCACACACATATACAGACAGACATATACTGTACATGCATGCACAAATGCACACAAACACATGCACAAACATACATCAAGCACACACATAGACACATGCATATATACACGCATGCACAAACATACAGAAAGCACACACATGCACACCTATACAGACACATGCATGCACACAAACTCACACACACACATATACATGCATGCCCACAAACACACACATACAGAAATACACATATGCATACACATACAATATCCACACACAAGCTCACTTATACAGACGCATGCATACACACAAACATCCAGACACACACATACGGCAAGCACACACATGCACACCTATACAGACACATGCTTGCACACAATGAAACGCATGCACACATATAAAGACACATGTACACAAATACACATGCACACAAATACGCATACAGTATGCACACACAAGCTCATATACACAGACAAATACATACATACACACATGCAGAGTTTTTTTTTTTTTTTTTTTACATTTGGAGCATCAGTGTAAGGATAAAAATCATAAATTGTACTTGCACTTAGTTATCCAAAGTCAGCTCTATAAAGTAATGGAAAACTAGACTCTATATAGTAATAGAAAAGAAAAATATCTCATTTTCATTCATTCATTCATTTTCTTTTCGGCTTCGTCCCTTTATTCATCAGGGGTCGCCACAGCGGAATGAACCGCCAACTTATCCAGCATATGTTTTACGCAGCAGATGCCCTTCCACCTGCAACCCATCACTGGGAAACACCCATACACTCTCATTCACACACATACATACGGACAATTTAACTTACCCAATTCACCTATAGCGCATGTCTTTGGACTGTGGGAGAAACCGGAGCACCCGGAGGAAACCCACGCCAACACGGGGAGAACATGCAAACTCCACACAGAAATGCCAACTGACCCAGCCAAGGCTCGAACCAGCGACCTTCTTGCTTTGAGGCGACAGCGCTACCCACCATATCTAATTTTTTTTATTATAATTTTTTTCTGAATAAATTTCCTAAAGCAAGTCACTAAAAAATTCAATATTTTTGTCTAAAATTACTGGATTAAACAGAAGTAAATATTATGTTTTTTGTGCTTCATTTTAAAATTAGTATTACATGCTGTTTCTTTGTTTTTGTGAAATTTACTAGCAATTACTAAAAGTTAGTCAATCTTAAATTGTAAATCCTACACAAAATATGTTCCAGTGTTTAGTCAGATTTAGCTGAGTTGAAGTATATTTGTATTACAACCCCCCCCCCTCCCTCCCAAATTAGGATTCTATATCTCTGACTTCTTGATTGACTACTTAAAGCCTAAATAAGTTTTTATTATATATATTTGTTTCCAATATAATGCATAACAACACCTACAAAATGCATAAATAACATTTATTTAATTTTTAATTGAATTGCTACTGTTTTATATGAAACTAATGATAATCATCAATGCATTATCCTACACTCTTAAAAAATATTCAACTTTATTTATGTTTTCAGTTTTATTAAACAATTTGTCCACCAGGTGTATGTGAGTAAACCAACACTTTAATATAACCATGTAGTTGAAGCATGCTATGTTCTTTTATTTGTATGTGAAGCCAAATATTATGAACCTGAACCCTAAAAGAAGCCACCAAACACAGACCACGGCTGAACTAGTGCTAACACGGACACACTCTCATCCATCAAAACACATTAACACAGTTAATAGTTAAACTCATCCTGTCTGAGAAGACGTTCAGAGACTGATAGACACTGAAATAATGACCACCGACACACACACACACACACACACACAGGCCTTAGAATGAGGGCGAGGACTGCAGTGTGGCAGAAATTTCAGAGGGATGTGTGTGTGTGCGTGCATGAGTGTGTGTGCATTTGGAGGTGGGGTCTGGGGGGAGCATGTGTGTGTGTGTGTGTGTGTGTGTCTTTGGGTTGGGGGGGGAATGGTGTCAGCTGCACAGGCAGCAGAAAGCAACATCTTAATAAAACAGCCAGAGGCAAAATCCCATTAAAGACTTCACAGAGCAGCCAGGTACACACACACACACACATGCGCACGCACACACACACACAATATACAATACATCTGTCTGTCTTTGTGTATGACAGTGTGTGAATTCATTTGGACTGTGTAAGTCTGTGTGTGTGTGTGTGTGTGTGTGTGAGTGTGTGTGTGTGTGTGTGTGTGTGTGTGTGTGTGTGTGTGTGAGGGGGTAGAGACCTCACTGCGACCTCAGTACCTTCAGACACGTTCAGAGAATACCAATAAGAAAGAACAATTCTTTGAAGTATTTTGTGTGTTGGTGAGAGATAGAAAACTTTCTTCTTTTTTGGTTTGTGCGTACTACATTTTTGGGGGCCTGCCGGATTGTTCAATATTTCACTATATTTACCTTTACAACAAGTCATAGAGGGAGACAGTTCTGTGAAAGCAGCAACATTCTGGCCAAACAAACACACACAGCACATACAAACAACGTTTACAAACGACGCTCTGCGGATTAGCATTTTATGTATGGAGGCAGATGAGAGAGAGGAACATTAGCACACATAAAAAAACATCCAAAATCTGTCAGAGCGCAAATGGGATGTCGGTAGGGAGGGAAAAGAGGAGAGGAGAAAAAAAGAGAGAGAGACAGACGCAGAAGTTAAAACTCTCTGGCTTTTTCTGCCCAAACGCAGAACTTCACGTTTTTGTAAACTATTGTTATGACAGCATGTCACTTCGGTTTGAGCGTCAGCGGTTAGCGCAGCGGCGCGGGCTGAGCAGGGCGGTGCAGCGATCTTTAGCGAGACCCTAAGGCTATTGTCATAAAGCTCAACGGCGCTAACAGCCAACTCTAATTCACTTGTCAACTGCCTGATAAAATACTGCACAAATGCCATTTTAACTGAAGCAGCTAATAGGGAAGTTTATAGGCCTTCTAGTGCTGCACGCGCAAGAGAGCGAGCGTCTTCGCACCAGTCGTCATCTAAAGCATATTAGAATAATCAGGGCGATATAAATCCAGTCTGCATTATCTGGTTAAGTAGATTCGGTTAAGTCGCCTGTTAACCCTTGTAATCCAGACAGCCAGCGAGTCCTGACCCGACTTTGAACGCTAAACTAAACCCTTTAATCTGAGTTTTAAGGGCTAGGGCTATTGACTCTGGTGCTAATGAACACGGCTCTGCCAACAAGATAAAACAGTGCAGCAGAATTGGCAGCAGTGAATTTTAAAACAAACAGGTAAAAAAAGACATGTTTTCATTTCCATCGTGTTGCATTGGAGAGTTGATTTAGAATGGAAGTATCGTGCGGAGGATGTTCAGGTGTCTGTTTGCACCTGGAGGCAGGAAGGGATGGATAAATCTTGTCTTATTTTAATCAGTAAAAAACTCTTGTGAACTCTTGTGCCTTAACACGTAAAGCTATTAGATAATGCTGAACTCGACTGTAAGTATCTATTGAGGAAAATAAAGCTGAGGTGTAGAGGCTCACGTGTGGTATTAGATGGTATTTTCCCTAAGGAAAATGACCCATGGTTTTACTACATTAACTGTAGTTTAATTAGCGTGTTTGTAGTAAAACTGGCTATAAAATAGTAATCAATCTGCAACAGAAAAAATACCCACATTTTTCCATAAATACCATGGGAAAACTACAGTTAGAGTTACAAAAACATGGTTAGTATGTGGCTACAACGGTTTAGCTATTATAAAACCACATGGTTACTACACTATTACTATAATAAAACCATGTTTAATTTGTGTCAAATTTGATATAGCTACAAAAACAACCATAATCCCAATAGGAGATACATTCAACAGAACTGGAAGGAAACAATGAAGGATGTGAATTGTTTGGCCTACTGTACATTAAGTAACATGAGTATATATCAAAGTAACATAATATTTTCATTTGTTTGTTTGCACCTGGAGGCAGGAAGCGATGGATAAATCTGGTCTTATTTTAATCAGTAAAAAATGTGAAAATATGTACCTTAACACTTAAAGCTATTAGATAATAACACTGAACTGGATTGTGAGAATCTATAGAGGAAAATAAAGCAGAGGGGTAACAGAGGCCTATGTGTGGTAGGCCTATTAGATGGTATTTTGACGCATGGTTTTACTACATTAAGTGTAGTTTATTTAGAGTGTTTGTAGTAAAACTGATTATAAAAATAGTAATCAATCTGCCAAAAAAACAAAAACACTGAAAGGAAAATTACCCACGGTTTTAACCACATTTTTACAACAAATACCATGGGAAAACTATACAGTGTTACAAAAAACAAGGTTAATATGTGACTGCAATGGTTTAGCTATTATTTACACTATTACTACAATAAAACCATGTTTAATTTGTGTAAGGGTTGAGCTACAAAAACAACTATAATCCCAATAGGAGATACATTCAACAGAACTGAAAGAAAACAAGGAGACGTGGGTTTTTAATTGTTTGGCCTACTGGTGTCCATTAAGTAATATATCAAAGTAAGATAATATTTTCATCTGATATCATCCCTTAAAACACTCAATGTGGTGGAACCATTGCTTTACTTACCAAAAATATCAAGCTATCACCATTGTGTCGTTGTCAAACGTGCAAAACTAAACATTAGCATTACGCTGTCAACAAAAACAAAGGCAATGCTTGCTAACTTGCATAAATGTGAACTAGGCCTACAACCATTATGAACAACAAAAAATTACAACCATATACTATAGTATATGGTACTCTAATGCTTATTAAAGGATATCATGGTAGTTCCAAAGTACTTTTAGTTCGTTTTACAGTTTTTCTCAGTCGCTTTGTTGCATTTCTCACAACACTATTTACATTTGCACAACAGTTAGCGCATTTCTCAAAACAATTAGTACAAACTGCAATACCTAGTTGATAACCTGCAAAAGCGTGTCACTTGCTCAAAATGGATAGCTCATTCCTCAAAAGCAAGTAGTCATGTCAATCAAAGTGTCAGTGTCATCAAGATGAAAAGTCCCGACACCATTGTTTATGAAGAAGATAGTCAAATGGCTTCATTATGACAGTTTACTCTGTACATTTTTTCCAATGCAAAAAAGTCAGATTTTGGTGACACGTCCTGAAAATGCTCAAGACAGCACTATATACTATTTGCACAGCCATTTGAAAACTACAGTAAAGTTAGACATCACTGCATTTAGTGAAGTATCTGAGTACAAGACACTGAATATGTATGTTTCACATTTTTACTGCATGTGCTCTTTGCCATTCTAATTTATTCACAGCGTTGTGCAAACGAATAAATACACCCTTATTTACAACAAACATAAACTTCCTTTGTGCACAACTGTAAACAATATTGCAGTACATATTGGAACTGAACCTACAACATGCATAGATCTGTAAATCATTCATGAAATCGTTCAATTTAGAAGACATTTTCAGGAAAAAAAAGATTTTAAAATGTTTATAAAATTTGCTTGACAGATTTGGACAACTAGTTCAACATTTTTGTATGTAATGACTCAAGTAATGAAATGAGGACTATTAGTTTTATATGGAATGACTATTCAGCATTCACAAGTTTAGTTAATTTTGACTGACATGACATAAGCAAATGATAATGTTATAAAACAGCAGAGAGTTGTATGAAAGCAATTGATGCATGTCCAAAAGCATTTGCAATTTGTTGGAAGGAATGAGAAACTGCTACTAGGATGTGCACAAATGACTAATTGTTTTGAGAAATGCATTAACTGTTGTGCAAATGTAAATAGTGTTGTGAGAAATGCACCAAAGCGACTGAGAAAAACTGTAAGTAGGTTTGGTTACGGTGTGCTTGTGACGCCCCCTGCTGGCGCGAACGGAAGTTGTTTTAATCCAACAAGCGCACCTTCCAGGTCAGAAAAGCACAGAAGAGCTCGACACAGGTGAGGTGAAGCTAACAAGGACGAACTGATGCAGTTTCTACCGTCTATAACACCTATTTGCAGTCACTTTAACCAGTAATTCACAAACAAAAGTAGTAAACAAGTTAAGGAACGCGGAGGAAAAGAGCGGGTCTATATTACTATGGCAACAGCGACATCTGCCGAGGACTCCCAATTCTACCTCTACCAAAGTGAGCAGTTCCCGCCAAAATATCATGCTTCATTTTACTACACTAAAACATGATCTTAAGCTACTCTGTTAAATAGAACGACAAAGATTACGAAAGCGTTTTATATTATTGCAGTAACTTGACTGGTCAATGTTATTTAGCAATTCAGTCGTGCTAAATTAGACCGTACAGGTAAACTGAGGAAGAGAACATAACTATGCACTGCTCATTACTGTCATGCCCTAGGGTCATATGGCATAACACCTTGTTTTGGGCAAAATTATTGCAGCAAGTACATTTGCATGAATATACTGACTTCAATTATATTGAATTCAGATTTACTTCAGGTTGTGTACTTTAGGGGTGTGGTGCAAACAAACATTTCTTGTTGGGGTAAAATCCTGCACTATATATTTCATAAAGCCATAATAATGTGCCACAGAGACTCTGAGTGATTATATACAGCAAAATTATGTAAAATGATGACTGAGTTTTGGTCATAAAGAGCATAAAACTGAATAAAACGTCCACAAGATAAAATCTACAAACATGCTGGGTCATCTTAACTCAGCGATGGGACAAATATAGAGAAACCACACAGTTGTGTTAAAACAAAGCCATTAAATGTAACGATAATAATAAAAAACAACAACATTGCATTTGGCCTAACATTGGGGTAATACATATTTTTATATTAGGTTAATTACTATTTTTTTAGAGTGTAAAATTTAATACTAGCAATTTTGCTCACATTGGCATTTACTGTAAAGCTTTAACTGAGAAGTAACTTGTATTGTAAGAAGTGTTATATAAACAAAACTGACCTGCCCATTATATTATGGAACTATTAATTGCAACAACAAAGATGCACAATAAATAAAACTTCATACACTTAACTGATCAAAACAGACAGATTTCCTTGGATACCTTGTGTGGAATATAGCAAGTTTGCAGAAAAGTCATCAATGTCCCAAAGTGGACGAAGGTCCTCTTGAAATACAGATTTGCATTTAAAATTGTTGAAACAAATTTTTTTAAAACGAAATTTGCAATAATAATGGCATTATTGTAATAACAAAATGATAATATAATAAAAAAAAAATACAATACCATAGTTGATGATTTGTTAACAGAACCGTCTTCATATACCATTCTGAAAAAAATACTATAGCAACTTATAGTAAATAGGCTACTATAGTGTTTTTGAACTATAAAGTACTTGGATTCATCTGTTGTGGCAAGTGGCTATGGTAACTCAACAAATGTAGTAGCTTAATATAAACAAATTACCCCATAATGCAGTTTTCTACAACTATAGGGTATATTATACTACAATACACCAGTTTACTGTAGGGAAAACAGTATTTATAACAGTTTATCAGTTCACTATAGTTAAAACTACAGTATGCTGGAGCATTCATTAACAAAGTGTTTTAAATACTACAATATATACAGTATAATACACTTTACTATCACTGAAAAAAATGATTCATTGGATTTACTCCATTTTTTTGAGGTAAGTGGCTGCAAACAATTTATGTGGGCCGAATGTAAACAAACAAATTAAGTTACTAAATTGAATTTGTTGGTTAAAATTCAGCCCATATGAATTCTTTGCAGCCACTGGATCATTTACACACACGCAGACACACACATGCACACACACACACTTAAAAAATGATTATTTGGATTTACAAAATAATTAAGGTAAGTGCACTCAAAAAATTACTTTTGCAGCTTGTTCAAGTTACTTATTCAAAATGAGTTGAAACAACACAATTCCTTGTGTTTTGGGTGGACAACTTAATTGTTTTATGATAAATCCACTTAAATTTGTAAAAACTATTAAGTTGACTTAATTTGTGTTGGGACAACATGAAGTAATTGTGTGTAAGCCAGTAAAAAAGATTACTGCTGCTTGTTCAAACTACCCGTTTAAAATGAGCTGAAACAACACAATTCTTGTCATTTCTTTGGCCAATTTATTTGTTTTATGTTCCGTCCACTTAAATGTGTAAACCATTAAGTTAACTTAAGCGTTTTGTGTTGAAACAACTACCTGGTTAGGGGATTTGTAGTTCCCAGCATGCTTTGCGTGGGATTGAATTAAGAGAGGGAAATGTTGACAATAAAAGTAATCTTAAGTGTTTAAAGTTAATAGAAAGACTTTCATTCATTCATTTTCTTTTCAGCTTAGTCCGTAGTGTATTCACACACATACACTACGGACAATTTAGCTTACCCAATTCACCTATAGCGCATGTCTTTGGCCTTGTGGGGGAAACTGGAGCACCTGGAGGAAACCCACGCCAACACGGGGAGAACATGCAAAGTCCACACAGAAATGCCAACTGACCCAGCCGAGGCTCGAACCAGCGACCTTCTTGCTGTGAGGCGACAGCACTACCCATTGCGCCACCGCGCCCACAGAAAGACTTGTTAGAGTTTAATGTTCACTTTAGTTTGAAGATTTAGAAGAGTTTCATGTAATGCTTTGAGTTTTGAGATTGCAGAAGCACCCATGCTTTGGGTGTTGACGGCTTAATTATCAATGCAGTTTGTTGCTTTGCTCAGTGAGCAATAACTGTCCTAAAATGAGTTCTGAGATCAGTCTCAGTCAACTGTAACTCATGAAATATGCTTAAAATGGCTCTTTTAGTTCATTTAGGATAACTTGAAATAAAACTAAGAGACTTTGAAATGTACGACACATAATAGACATACATGATATTATCAAACCTTTGAGTTTAAGTTAAATAAAAATACAAATGTATCTAAACTTTTATTTGATAAAATCATGTTGGACCAACTCAATTGCTTTTAATTGTTTAAATTTAGCCCATGTAAATTGTTTGCAACCACTTACCTTCAGTAAAAAAATTCAGTTAATCCAATGAATCATTTTTTTTCAGTGTAGATGTTGTTTTGATTGTGAGAGATGCTAAAGAGTGACTTTCCTGTGCGGTGTGTGTTCTCGTGCTGCTGTGTATATATGTGTGTGTGTGTTTGAGTAATGGTACCTGTCTGGAATGATTGACTCTCAGGAGACAGATGAGTGGTGTCAGGCTGTCAGCGTGAACTCTATCACACCAGCGCATCTCTTTCAGACGCAGAGAACAGAGAGGAGAGACAGACAGACTGAAGGAGTGCAGCTCTGTCTCTCTGTTTGCTTTTTCGCTCCGCTCGCGATCTTTTCCCTCCAGCCCTGCACATTAAACAATTTACCCAAACTTTCCTCGCAGTGCCGGAGCGAACACAGGCACTAAATGTTTTAGCTCGACAGTAAACAGGAATCTCAGATCAGATTTTAAACTCATTTAAATTCACATTCGGCACTCGCTCTCTCTCTCTGTACGCTAATAATATGCTAAAAAAAACATCAGATATTCAAAACAGCTCAAAAACACTTTCCCAAGAAATTATTCATTTCTGACGGGGAGAAAACAAAGACTCTGAAGAGCAGCGACAGCGGATGGAGGGATGAAGATGGAGAGATGGAGGAGAGAGGTGGGGGACGGGTGAATGGTCAGACGGCCCGGAGCAGGAGATGCTTTGAAACAGCAGAATGGAGGCCGCAGACGGGGCAGAACCATAGGGACACGCAGACACTGAATGCTGTAATACTACTGCTGCTGCTACTACTGGCAATTAATTATTTTCTGTCGTTGTTTTGTCTGTGTGTGTGTGTGTGTGTGTGTGTGTGTGTGTGTGTGTGTGTGTGT
>CAIGQV010019088.1:9559951-9581209 GCA_903798115.1 Danio jaintianensis
CTGTAAAATTGTCATACTGTAAAATTAAAATGCGGTAAAGGGCATTTTTACCATAAAAAGTAGTAAGGCTTTTTTTTACTGTAAAATGAATTTGTGGTAGGGCCCTGCTACTGTAAAACACATTTACAGGTAGGTTACTATAAAGGGGCAGTTGCGGTAACTTGCTGGCAACAGTGCTGCCAGTAAGTTACCGCAAGAATACAATAAAATGTCTAACAATGAGTGTAGCCAAAGAAAAAGCTACAAAAGAAGACTCGGACTCGCCACAAAGGCTTTAGATGAGAGGCAAGACAGACATGACGGCAAGAGCGTAAATCCGCAGGACGATCTCAGTCAGGCCTGCTCATATATAAACACACACACACACAGGCGGCTGAGGCCGAGCCGAGCACAGCAGCATTAATGTAGAGTGGGACTCAGGTAGCAGCCGGCTGTCAATCATTCATCCATCCACCTGACTAATTGGCTTCTTACCCTCTCTCCACCCGGCTCCTGTGCTAACCGCTCGCCTCTGGCAAAAATGCAGATGAGCGCTGGAGAAGGCGTCTGGCGGAGGGAGGGAGAGGAGGAGAGGAAAACTGCAGCTTTAGTTAATTATCTCTCTGAGTCAGTCTGTCCGACAGCAGCCCACACAGCGCACTTATGCTAAACAGCAAAGCATCCTGGGAATTGGAGTGACAGCTCATTTTCCTCCTGCAATTTTATATGAAAGGTGCACCGGAGACCTGCACCCCCTTCTTCTATCTATCTATCCATCCATCCATCCATCCTCTTCTCCTCCATCTGTTCTTGTCGTTCTCCCTTCACACTTGTTCTCCCTCGTTTTTTTCAGGGTGGCAAAGGACTCATGGGATGCTGGTGTGGAAGCTGTCAGTGACACTGTGTATGCTTTCTCTCTTTCTCTCTCTTGGGCTCGCTCTTTCTCTCTCTCTCCGCGCTGACAGCGGCTTGTTGACAAACGCCAGCAGTCATCTCGGCACCCTGGGAAATCTCTGCTACCATTTTGTCAGCAGAATGACAGAAGCTGTTAATGTCTCAAATTCTCCCCGTGACAGAGAGCCATCTTGTTGACAGTGTTTGACATTCGGCGCTCAATTCATGTCGTCCATTTTAATTTATTATATTATTTTTTTTCACACCAAATCCAACCCCCTGAAACCTTCACTTTTTGCCCTCTCTCACACACACACACACACACACACACACACACACACACACACACACACACACACACATATATATATATATATACACAATATATATATATATATATTTATATGCATGTATCCCATGGCTCCTCGGCGGAAAAAATTAACAGTTACTCGATTTGTCTGAGTGTAGCTGTGGAGCTGCTAATGATTTTTGTCCGGTAATGAGAATTGTGTCAGCGCCCTGTTAAAAATGAAATAAATCCTTCGCTCCGTATGAATCCGCCAGCATATCTCCTGCCAGCCTGCGATCGATGCAATTTACAAATTAGAGTTGGGGAGAGAATATATATATATATATATATATATATATATATATATATATATAAAATCGTTTATTCCCTCTCTGGGGTGTTCGAGGCAAACATGTTGAAGTTCCGAAAGTAAAAGCAAAAACAATACTCAAACCACAGACATATGTCAAACATATAGAGGAATGCTTTTGAATGGAACGCAATGAATCGGCTGCAGATAAATGTGTGTTCAGACTTACAACCTCAGACAGAGTGGTATAAATGATACTAATAATAACTGCACGCTTTTAGAGACAATAAAACTGTAAACATTGATTTTTATCCATTATGAACTTCTTTAGGATTTAGGTTGAGTCTAGAGATGCTTATAGGTGACATGTGAATGGAATAAGACAGACTGTGTGTGTATTTGTAGTATTTTGTGAATGAATAATGAATTTTGCTGTCTGTTTGAGGCTTTTGTTGCTTATAGGTGACATATGAACAGATTCAATCTGACTCATGTCAGTTTCTGAATGAATAACATCAGCTATTTTGTGATGAGATGCAGTGTGTGTCTTTATGACCTAAAAGAAATTGGTATTAACAAAACTATTATTCTGTTTGAGCCTAGTTTTGCTTATAGGTGAAATATGAATAAAAAGGGAATATGTGTTAATTTGTTGCATTTTCTAAATGAATTCCATCAATCGCAAACAAATCTGCAAAACTTATAGGCACAGATTTCTATTGACTAAAAAGTCTGCAGTCTGGTTGAGCCTATAGTGTCGCTTATAGGCGCAATATAAATCACAGATATAAAAGCAAAACCAAACAATACTCAAACCACAGACATATGTCAAATATATAGAGGAATCGACTGCAGATAAATGTGTGTTCAGACTTACAACCTCAGACTTGATGATATAAATTATACTTATGTAATAACTGCATGCTTTTACAGATAATAAAACTGTAAACATTGTTTTTTACCCACTATGAAGTTCTCTAGTATTTAGGTTGAGCCTAGAAAAGCTTATAGGTGACATGTGAATAGAATAAAACAGACTGTGTGTAAATTCATAGTATTTTGTGAATGAATAATGAATTTTGCTGTCTGTTTGAGGCTTTTGTTGCTTATAGGTGACATATGAAGGGATTCAATCCGACTCATGTCAGTTTCTGAATGAATAACACCGGCTATAGTGTGCATGTGATGCAGTGTGTCTCTTTACGACCTAAAATAAATTGGTATTAATAAAATTATTATTTTCTTGAGCCTATAGTGTTGCTTATGGGTGAAATATGATTCGAAGACAATATATGTAAATTTGTTGCATTTCAATTAATCGCAACGAAATCTGCAAAACTTATAGGCACAGATTTTTATTGACTTTATTGAAAGTCTGCAGTCTGGTTGAGCCTATAGTGTCACTTATAGGCGCAATATAAATCACAAATATAAAACCAAAACCAAACAATACTCAAACCACAGACATGTGTCAAATATATAAAGGAATGATTCTGTATGGAATGCAATGAATCAGCTGCAGATAAATTTGTGTTCAGACTTACAACCTCAGACTTGATGATATAAATGATAATAATGTAATAACTGCACGCTTTTAGAAACAATAAAACTGTACACATTGATTTTTATCCACTATGAAGTTCTCTAGCATTTAGGTTGAGTCTAGAGATGCTTATAGGTGACATGTGAACGGAATAAAAACAGATTGTGTGTAAATTCTTAGTATTTTGTGAATGAATGATGAATTTTGCTGTTTGTTTGAGGCTTTTGTTGCTTATAGGTGACATATGAACAGAATCAGTCAGACTATGTAAAAATTTGAAGCATTTTTTGAATGAATTACATCAGCTGTAGTGTGCATGAGATGCAACACACAACCTAAAATAAATGTATATTAATAAGATTGTGATTATGACTAACTGTAAACATCAGAGATGTCAAAACTAGACAGATATTTATCAATAAGTATGTCTGCATTCTGTTTGAGCCTAGTTTTTCTTATAGCTGAAATATGAATCATAGGGAATATATGTTCATTTCTTGCATTTTCTAAATTAATTCCAACAATTGCAAACGAATCTGCAAAACTTATAGGCACAGATTTTTATTGACTAGACAGTCTGCAGTCTGGTTGAGCCTATAGTGTGCAAAATAATCACAAATATAAAAGCAAAACCAAATAATACTCAAACCACAGACATATGTCTAATATATAGAAGACTTCTTCATAAAATGTGATCAATCGCACATCAGCTGCAAATAAATGTTTGAGATTCAGACTTACAGACTGGTATAAATGATAATAATGCAATAACTGCACTCTTTTAGAGACAATAAAACTGCAAACGTTGATTTTTATCCACTACAAAGTTCTCTAGCAATTTGCTTATAGGTGACGTGTGAATGGAATAAGACATACTGTGTGTATTTGTAGTATTTTGTGAATGAATAATGAATTTTGCTGTCTGAGGCTTTTGTTGCTTATAGGTGACATATGAAGGGATTCAATCCGACTCATGTCAGTTTCTGAATGAATAACATCGGCAATAGAGATGCAGTGTGTGTCTTTACGACCTAAAAAAAATTGGTATTAATAAAACTATTATTCTGTTTGAGCCTAGATTTGCTTATAGGTGAAATATGAATCGAAGGGAATATATGGAAAATTGTTGCATTTTCTAAATTCCATCAATCGCAAAGAAATGTTCAAAAATTATAGGCACAGATTTTTATTGACTAGACCGTCTGCAGTCTGGTTGAGCCTATAGTGTTGCTTATAGGTGCAATATAAATCACAAATATAAAAGCAAAACCAAACAATACTCAAACCACAGACATGTCAAATATATAGAGGAATGCTTTTGTATTAAATGCACTGAATCGCACATATGCTGCAAATAAATGTGTGTGAGGTTCAGAGTTACTACCTCAGACTTGATGATATAAATGATAATAATGTAATAACTGCACGCTTTTAGAGACAATAAAACTGTAAAAATTTATTTTGATCAACTATGAAGTTCTTTAGTATTTAGGTTGAGCCTAGAGATGCTTATAAGTGACATGTGAATGGATTAAGAGAGATTGTGTGTAAATTTGTAGTATTTTGTAAAAAAATAATGTATTTTGCTGTCTGTTTGAGGCTTTTGTTGCTTATAGGAGACATACAATCAGATTCAATCCGACTCATGTTAGTTTCTGAATGAATAACACCGGTTATAGTGTGCATGTGATGCAGTGTGTGTCTTTACGACATAAAAGAAATCGATATTAATAAAACTATTATTCTGTTTGAGTCTAGTTTTGCTTATAGGTGAAATATGAATCAATGGGAATATATGGAAAATTGTTGCATTTAATAAATTAAAAACATCTACTGTAAAGAAATGTTAGAAACGTAAAACAGATTTATTTATTATTTACTAGGAAGTCTGCAGTTTGGTTGAGACTATAGTGTTGCATACAGGTGTAAAATAAGCAGAAATGTAACCAATAATGTAATATGTGAAGATCTGGATTAAAATGTAGATTTAGTTGGGCAAATTGTTTCTGACATCCTAAGAAAAAAACTGAACAAACAAGGGCTATGTATGGGTCAGGTTTTGAGCTTGATAGAGAATTACAGCCTCTTTCTAATTAAAGTAATTGTGTAGACACGAAGGATCTGATCTTGTACTTAAAGACTGGGAGGATATAAATGAACCAAGATTTCCATTAAGAAAGAGACTGAGTCAGAAAGCACTGATCTTTTAAGTGCAATAAAAACTGATAAGGATAATGAACGGATTTGAGACACTAACCGGAATTGTTGAGAAAAAGACTGGAATCCAATTATGACTTGAATCCCTGCAAAGAAAGTTGGGAGGTGTTAAAATTAAGTATCTTTTCACACAAGCACGCACGCATGCAACCACACACACACACACACAGGGGCGAATTTTGTGATTTGGGGGCCCTAAGCAATTCCAGCCATGGGACCCGACAGTCCTACATTCATTCATTTTCTTTTCAGCTGAGTCCCTTTAATAATCTGGGGTCACCACAGCGGAATGAACCGCCAACTTATCCAGCACATGTTTTACGCACATGGATTCCCTTCCAGCAAACATCCCATCACTGGGAAACACCCATACACTCTCATTCACACACATACACTACGGACAATTTAGCCTACCCAATTCACTTATAGCGCATGTGTTGGACGCGAACACGGGGAGAACATGCTAACTCCACACAGAAATGCCAACTGACCCAGCCGAGGCTCGAACCAGAGACCTTCTTGCTGTGAGGCGACAACGCTACCCACTGCGCCGCCCGGCAGTCCTACAGTTATATTTATTTTTTATATAATATTTTATTTTATTATTTATATAACTCAGTCTCGCTTTCTACATCTTTATCCTGACGCAATCTGTACATTTTAAAAGATTTGTTTGCTTAAAATGAATTCACAACTAAAAATAATAAAACTATTTGGTTTTTAAAACTACATTTTCATCTGATTTGACTGCTGGACTGATCCATGATCGGGGGTGGGGGACACATTTGCATGGATGTGATAATCAAGGTAAAATTGTATTTGTTAGACCCTTTTCATACAAAATATGATTAAAAAAAACAACGTTATATATAATTTATAGAAACTTCTAGGTATTTACTGTGGGCCCTCAGATTTCTAAGGGGTCCCAAGCACCTGCTTCCCTCGCTTATTGGTTAAATCCGCCCCTGCACACACACACACACACACACACTTTGTTGAGAGATTCCTTAGGTTTCCATTGTTTTTATACTGTACAAACTATTTTCCATTGCCCTACCCCTTACAGGAAACTATACCATTTTACTTTCTGGAAAAAAGGCATTATATATGATTTATAAGGCTTTTGAAAAATGGGGACATCAGCAATGTCCTCATAATTCACCATCCTCTTGTAATACCTGTCATACCCATTTCATTATACACATTTGTGTAAAATGTCACAAAAACATGCAAACGAGCACACACATTTATAGATATATACAAAATAAGCTACATAATAGGGATGCATAATAGTCATAATTGACTGGCCAGAGATTGGTATCAGCCGATAATCACATTTCATGACTCAATCGGTACTCACTAATCTGGCCGATCTCTTGAACCGATCACAAGTGTGTTTAAAAGCAGAGGATATATAAGAACTGATTTTTTTTTTACATATAAGAACTGAAATTTCTCTGTTTTCAACAATATTGCAAGTTTATTAAAACCTGGCTGGAAATATTAGGGAAATAAAAAATATTTTTAACTTGAATATTTAATAATATAACTTATCATAATACACTTATTGTAATAAACGTTTAAATAAAAAGTAGTGTATAGGCCTATTTCTTTTTATTATAGAAGTAATGGATTTATATGTGTGCATTTTAACTTCTTATGCATCAAATATGCGCTCCAAACTTCCAAATTGCTTTGTTAGTGATTTTTCTTACCAATTTTTTTTTTATCTGTTTTATCGATTATTTTCTATAAGCTGCTTCTGATCATTACATGTCCACACTTAATGGTTATAAGAGACATGTTTAAGGAGTTATATGCAACATCTTTCATTTATTCTCTCAGGTAAGGCAAGATCTCCACTTGAGTATTACACTTAGAGAATAAATGTGCTTAATGCATTATAAAGCTTAAAGCACCAAAATGTATACTCGGTATCGGCCGATCACCATGACAAGGAATTGGTATTCGGCTGCAAAAATCCTGATCGGAGAATCCCTGCTACATAAATAAAAAAAAACTAGTGATTTAAAATAACTTGATGGTTGTAGCTACAAATTTGCACCTCAAGGGTCAAAGGTCATTCAAAAATATGCACTTCGTAGCCAAACTGTTTATGTGTTGGTCTATGAATGACAAACAAACCCTTATATAATTATAGCAGATAATCTATAATCATGATATTAACGATTAACTCATTAATAGATCCTGATATTCACATCAACTGAAAGTTAGCAGACAGAATACCAATGTACTTCTTGTTAGCGAAACCTTCCCAAAAACAAATGCAAACAAAATATGGAGGAATTGAGTCACGAAACTACAAATTCAACATCTGAGCTCAACTTTCCTTCATGTTCTCTGCCGGTTTACTAACGGGAAATTCCCCCAAAACGAAGTTTAGAATACAGATTTATCCTATATAAACAATTACCTTCGGTTCCCATGAGCCTGAACGGGAGGCTTTTATAAATGTTATAGTATTCTCTTCACAGCTCGCGTTTGTTATTGTGGCCTCGCAGCGGCAGCCGGGCGCGTTAAACTCGCGGAGGCGCGCGGGGGCCGGGGTGCGAGCGGGAGCAGAAGGACGAGATTAAAGTGTATCCCTCCACCTGTCTCTCTCTCTCTATCTCTCTCTGTTTCACCTCCATCTCTCCGTTTGACGGGGTGAGGAGTGTGAGGCACATTTGTACCGACAGCACCGCGCGCATTCTCCAGTCAAACGGCATAAAAGGCGCGCGACTGATCAAAGCGCGCGCTGCGGCGCCCGTCTCGCGGGTTCACGACGTTTGAAGGTTAAAACAAAAAACCGACACGCAACCGCTATTTACATTTTACTCCGTTTTGCATCTGGATAAAAACATTTTTCTCTCTCTCTCACTCCTGTTCAAAATCTCTGAAGCGCTCTAAAACTTTTCTGCACAAATAACAACATTAATACGCAAATATAGAAGTAGGCTAGAGGCGTGACGCTTGGTTGGAAAAAAATATTGGAGTTAATTCGTTTAAAAATAATTTAATGAAGCAGACGTTTTACGGAATGCGAAATGACGGCAAACGAGCAATTTGGGGGGAAAACAAGCCGGTGTCGTGAAGGCGGGCGCGGGATGAAACGGAAGCGGGGCGCGCGCGCTCACGGGGGGATCGGGACGCTTCAGTCCAACGGCGATATTTGTAGTTCATCTTCTGAGGAGTTGAAACACGCGTATTTACACACCAAGGGATTCACGACAGAATAAGATGATCCTCTGGGTGCTTATGAATACAATTACACACTCGGTAAACAGCGCTGCGCTTATAAATGTGCGCAAAACTTGCGCAGCACGTGACGTAACGAGGCGCCACTTTGAGGCAATCCGACTTTAGCGCCTTGTTCTGCATGTGACTGCGGGCTAGGTTATTATCTCTGTAGAAAATGTGTTTCACTACAATAATATAAAAAAATATTATTATTCTATAATTATGTTTTTATATTTAGGTTATATATAGCCTATGACAAATGAGACAGCACACAGACGAGAATTCACAGAGCTGCTTGGGATGAACTGATATAAATTTCCTATATATTTTTAATATTAAATTATATGACGTTTCTATAATGATTTGGTAGTTTATCGACAATGTATGCTAACTCTCCCTTAAACTTTTCCAACCTCCAAAAAAAAAAAAACTCCAAGCAAAACAAACCAGAAGTTCATTCTAACAGTATTAAAGATATTTAAGTTAAAGTTTCACATTTTAATTTGACTTCAAATTATACATTTTACTTCATATTTATTCTCTATACAACAAAATGTTCCAAGAGTTGTTTAGCATGGTTTAAAGATTATTATTATACTTTATTATAATATAAATGTTGCAGTTTGCAATTCTTTGCAATAACCCGTTTGAATTTAAATGTCTTTATTTTTCTATTCCTGAAGATGTTAGGAGACCAAACCCTTATTTTAATGAATATAACTGTTTGATAAATCTGTTTTGTTTAAACGCACCAACATACACTCACCGGCCACTTTATTAGGTACACCTGTCCAACTGCTCGTTAATGCAAATTCCTAATCAGCCAATCACATGGCAGCAACTCAATGCATTTAGGCATGTAGACTTGGTCAAGACGATCTGCTGCAGATTAAACTGAGCATCAGAATGGGGAAGAAAGGTGATTTAAGTGACTTTGAACATGGCATGGTTGTTGGTCCCAGACGGGCTGGTCTGAGTATTTCAGAAACTGCTGATCTACTGGGATTTTCATGCACAACCATCTCTAGGGTTTACAGAGAATGGTCCGAAAAAGAGAAAATATCCAGTGAGCGGCAGTTCTGTGGGCGCAAATGCCTTGTTGATGCCAGAGGTCAGAGGAGAATGGGCAGACTGGTTCAAGTGATAGAAAGGCAACAGTAACTTATATAACCACTCGTTACAACCGAGGTATGCAGAAGAGCATCTCTGAACGCACGACACATCCAACCTTGAGGCGGACAGGCTACAGCAGCAGAAGACTACACCGGGTGCCACTCCTGCCAGCTAAGAACAGGAAACTGAGGCTACAATTCGCAGAGGCTTGCCAAAATTGAACAATAGAAGATTGGAAAAACGTTGCCTGGTCTGATGAGTCTCGATTTCTGCTGCGACATTCGGATGGTACGTTCAGAATTTGGCATCAACAACATGAATGCATGGATCCATCATGCCTTGTATCAAAGGTTCAGGCTGGTGGTGGTGGTGTAATGTGTGGGGGATATTTTCTCTGCACACTTTGGGCCCATTAGTACATATTGAGCATTGTGTCAACGCCACAGCCTACCTGAGTATTGTTGCTGACCATGTCCATCCCTTTATGACCACATTGTACCCATCTTCTTATGGCAACTTCCAGCAGGATAACGCGCCATGTCATAAAGCGCGAATAATCTCAAACTGGTTTCTTGAACATGGCAATGAGTTCACTGTACTCAAATGGCCTCCACAGTCACCAGATCTCAATCCAATAGAGCACCTTTGGGATGTGGTGGAACGGGAGATTTGCATCATGGATGTGCAGCCGACAAATCTGGTACTAGTAAGGTGTACCTAATAAAGTGGCCGATGAGTGTATATTACTTATATTCACCGAGAAATGGATTTATAATCTTATTACTTTAGAAACTTTTTAAAAGACTTTAAAAAATGGTATTATCAGGAATTAACAAAAAATACAACTAAACAAAAAAAAAAAGTGAAAATAGCTTTGTGGTTTCAAATAATGTTTATTTGTACAAACTGTTAGAAAAGGGAGAAAGCGATCTCAGTTCTCCAGAGGTTCACCTGCTTGAATCTGAAGCACACGTGTTTAAGAGCGTAACCTTTATCATCCCTACCACTGATCTAGAATCAGTCCTTCTTACAATCTAATCCTCAAGAGCAAAAAGGCATTTACTGCTAATGGATCTTCTGAAATTGTCATACAAAACAACAGAGAAAACACACCCAGCTAGTTAATTTGTCCAAGTTGATGGATAAATTAAAGGAGTATCTATAAATTAGGAATTAGAACAAAAGTCTAGAAATCTAGATTCCCCTTCATCTCTTTCAAAATCAAATATGAATAGGTGATTTCTTACCTACCATCAGAATCAAACTGGCCTTTTAAGTGCTATATTCAGCATGCAACTCACAGAGCATCTTCTGATCTTCTTCTAAACACGTTCTCAAATAAAGTTATGTTTAAAGACATTTACATCCATGTCATAAGCAGCATTTTAAATCAAGAACCTCCAGATAACGTACAACATTTCATTTCAAGGCATTACGGCACGTTAGTATTTACAGAATCTAAGTGTATGTGTGTGTAGAAGTGCGCAGATTACTGAGGATAAGCTTCGATCACCATTGCATGACCCTGCAACACACATACAACACAATGTTATGGCTATTTCCATTTGTGTAATTGTATAAGGCAGTGTTGCTCAACCATGTTCGTGGAGGCCCACCAACACTGCATGTTTTGGATGTCTCCTTTGTCTGTCACACCCATTACAGCTCTTTCAGTCTCTGTTATTCTGCTGATGATCTGAATCAGGTATGTTTGGTTAAGGAGACATGGAAAATGTGCAGAGCTGGTGGTCCTCCAGGAACATGGTTGAGAAACACTGTCTGGTATAAGGCAGTTTATTGAAGAGACTGTGTCACACACCTGTCCTCCAGCGGCACACGCTGCCACCAGCCCGTACTGACCGCCCTCTCTCTGCAGGCGATGGGCAACGGTGGTCACCAGCCTACAGCCAGTGGCTGCAAACGGATGACCGAGGGACAGAGAACCACCCCACGTGTTAAACTTCTCCATCGGTGGGACGCCGACCTGATGAAAAAGGAAAAAAAGACAATGCACTTAAGCTTTTATTATTTTCAGTATATTCATTGGTCATCAATATAAAGAACAATGATTTCCAGTTGTTTCACTGCATCTTGAGGAAAACAAAAAATAAAAACAAAAATCATTAATGAAAATAGTTTTTTAATTAATTAATTAATTAATTAATAAAAAAAATAAAAAAAAATCTGAAGATTTGCAAAAAAAAAAAAAAAGATTTGTTATTGAAATATGAATATTTTTGCATTTTCTCAATAGATTCATTTAAGGGAGGTTTCACTTCCAGAATAAGTTTGATTTGATAATTTACTCAACCTCTTTTCATCCAAGATAATTTCTTAATTTCTTTCTTCAGTCAAAAAGAACCACAAATGCTTGTCAGAAATTTGTATCTTTTTTTTAAATTAAGCGTACAAAACATAAAACATACAGTAAACAGCAATAGCAATAATGGAAATAACAGAAATATGTATAAACCGTAATGACAAGCAGAATATTTAAATAGCATTTAGTGTTCATAATTGTTATAGAGATTATAATAATAAATAATAAAATTTGAAGTATGAATATTCTATGAAGGCAACAGTGAAATCAATAATAATGAAGCAAATAACTATAAAACTTATGTAACAACAATATTAATCTAGTGAAAAACACACATAACACATCTGTCCTGTATGCTGTGTAATCAAGGGCCTTTTTTGTTGTTTCATTAAAGGTGCTGTATGTAAGTTTTTGACTCTTCTAAAGCATAAAAATACCATAATATGTTTGCAGATGTTTAAGAAACATGCTAATGAACATTCTTGTTTATCTGAAAAACAATGCTGAAGTCAGATATTCTGCTTTGAAAATGTGCGTTACGTGCCGGAATGTCTGTCTTTGTTTTGGTAATTTTAACCTGCCCAATGCCAGTTTAGCCAATTATATTTCAGCACCCCGGGTTGCCTTGGTTGATAACAGCGTATTTCATTCATTCAGAAAGGCTCTCAAAGCATGCGTCCGTGACCGAAATGCGACCTCCGGTGGACAGAGTTCAGAGTTCCACATGAGGTTGTTAATTAGCAAATAATATAAATATTACTAACGTAAACATTAGGTGAGCAGGCTACATTGTAACCGCGTGTCCTAAAAACATGCTACGTGACGAGATTTGCAGTGATAAGCATTTTGACTGTTTGCAGCAGACGAAACACAACAGAAATTTAAATACAGCCATTCAGAAGCACAGAATATATGAGCACTCACTCACAAAATGGTAAGGTTTATAATCTAATTAATACATATTAAACCTCTTTAACATTATTAAATGTACATGCTGAATCACTATGTGTTGGTTTTGAGTCACAGTTCAGTTTCAAACGGTTTATTTTATTTTCAAGATCTGAGGTGAGCTATCTGCTGCTGCTTTCAGTAGTATGGCAATAAATGTCATGTAAAATGGCATTCAAACTCACATTATTAGCATTTAACACTGAATAAAGCACATGAGGTGTACCTGAGGAGATCATAGTTTATCCCGTTGTTAACCTGTGAGAAATAGGAGCCGTTTCTAATATATCAATTCCAGGTGTTGGTTAGAACAAAAACTTCTTTTAATACGGAAAATATTCCTTCTATCGCGTGCCGTTGCTTTTATATAGAACACGATTTAAATCAGCCCTTAGGCTCGATCGTCAGACTCGCTCCTGTTGGTCCTTAATCTGGCAACCTGCGCTTGCATTTGTTTTGATCAAGGAATGCTATACCTAGTTCAACCACTGGGTGTCAAACTTACATACTGCACCTTTAAGTAAAACCTTTATTCCTCAGCCGGGATCGAAGCTGCATTGAAGCCCTTTTGAAGCTGCATTGTAACTGCATTTTGGAAGTTCTAACCACTGAGCACCATAGACATCTACTATATGAAAAAAAATAAAAAAATAAAAAAATAAAAATAAATAAATAAATATATATATATATCCTGCATGCTTTCCTCAAAGATTTTAATTTCTTTTTTACTGAAGAATGAAAAAAATCTTGGATGGCAAGGTGCGAGTAAATTATCAGGACATTTTCAATTTGTGAAGTGAACATATAAACATAAAAATTCAGAAATACACCACATCTCATCACTGTTATGTTGATGACTGCCAATTTTATTTTCCAGTAAGCACAAGCTGGTTATTTGAAAATGACCTAAAAGGCTTCAGAGATACTAAAAATTGGTCGGCTAACAGTTTCAGCAATTAAAAGATAGTAAAACCACAGTTTTGATTCTGCTCTCCTTGCCAAGTTAATGAAGAAAACACTTTCATTTTAAATCAAAATTAACAAAACATAATATTTGCATTTATTGAACAGGAGGTGCTACATGATGTCTCATAAAAATGTACTTTCATGAAACTGAAACAGCAAGCAAGCAAGATGATATGCAGTGGTTAAAACAACACTTTGTTTGGTATAAATCCATACAAAATCAATTTGAAAATGTATTAAATTAATAATATGAGTAATGTTCCACCTCTAATATTTTTTATGTGCTTACAAAAACAACAAAAGCAGTCCATTGTCCAAAATATTTAACTTATAAAGCAACTTCTTCTCCACTTTGGCTCAATTACAGTGTGGTGTTCATCAAGGGTCAGTCTTAGGACCCTTGTTATTTTCATTCTACATGCTTCCCAAGTTGCATTTTTCAGAAATACACCACATCTCATCACTGTTATGCTGACGACTGCCAATTTTATTTTCCAGTAAGCACAAGCTGGTCATCTGAAAATGACCTAAAAGGTTTCAGAGATATTAAATATTGGTCGGCTAACAGTTCCTTGCAATTAAATTATAGTAAAACCAAAGTTTTGATTCTGCTCTCCTTACCAAGTTAATGAAGTGATCTTTGATACTTTTCAGACAGTGGATCAGTGTTTATTTCAAGGGTAGCTTTCATCAACTGGTATGTAACGTACAAAATAAAAACTTTCTTTCCCATTTGAACTTGGAAATTGCGATCCACTCATTTATTTTCCTCAAGGTTAGACTCTCTGGCCTGCTCTGTGTTGTCTCGTCTACGGTTTGTTTAAAATGCGGCGGCCATGCTCTTAACAGGGTCAAAATAAGGATCACATTTTCCCGGTCTTAGCATCTCAAGATTCAGGGTCGATTTTTTTAAATTTAGATTTTTGTTTACAAGGCGCTATTTGGTCTAAAATCCCAATATATCAGTGACCTTTTACACCCATATACAGAGCACTGGGGTCTTCTGATCAACCTGCCGGCTCCTCTTTGCTGGTTTAAATCAAACAGTGACCATGCCTTTTCTGTAATAAATCATAAATTATGAAGAGGTTTCACTTTCCTATACGAGGTCAGCTTCATCATTAGGCATTCTTAAATCTTATATGTAAAACAGATATTCTATAACTATAAATATATAATTGAATAGGTTGAATACAGCAATGTTGCAGTATTCAGATGCTTTAATGTTTTATTAATCTGTAAAAACATATGTGACCCTGGACCATAAAACTGTAGTCATATAGTCATAGATTTAGGGCTCTATCATACACCCGGCGCAATACGCCGCAAGACGTGTATGGCGCGATTTGTTGCTACTTTCAGACCAGCGCAACTGTAATTTTCACATTTTGCACCACGTTGTTTAAATAGCAAATCCATTTGTGCCACTTTGTGGACTCATGGGTGTGCCGGTCTGAGAAGGAGGTGTGTTAAGGTGCATTGTTGGCGCGTTGTTATTTGCCATTGACCAACTAAAAGCTGGTTCTAAAGTCCAGCGCAGAGTGTGTTAGTTTTGCACCTATGCAGGTCCAAACACTTACACATTGCTTAATACACACAGGATGTACAGCAATACACAAATATCTTTACATATGAAAAAACTTAAAGGATTAAAATGTTACAAAAATGATTATTTTCTACATAAATATAAAAACCACTAAAAACTTCTTCACCTCGGCGGGGCTTTTTTCAGTTTATTCATGACAATTTGCATGTGTATAATGTTATTATTATTATTATTATTATTATTAATTATATGCATATTTATATTTGTTTGAATAAAAACAAGTTTAGATTTGTCCACCTGTCGGGTTTTAGAGACGTATGCATCACTATATGGGGCATAAGAATAGGAATAGTTTTTGACCACACTTCGTTATTATTGTTCATTTATTCATTTGCTTGAAAATTAGAACTGAATTTAGAAATATTTTGGAAACAAATCTTTGCGCTTAAACAAAATTAAATATGTAGGCTAATGGATGTCTTCAGTGGAGTGAGTTTCCACCGTTTCCTTATCCATGAAAGTAAAGGAGTAAAATAAAGAGTAAAAGTAAAGTAAAGAGGCCGAATGGAGGAGGCTCGTTCTTTATCCTCATGCAGATGGTCTGTTTTCTTGCTAGTGAAGCATTCAGTTTTTCCACTTACAAAGTCCGCCATGTAAATAGCAAATGCACCATGGCGTAAAGCAACTGACTCTTAAAGGGAATGTGAGATGAGACTCTGATTGGTTTAATGCACGTTATGCTCAAAACACACCCATAACTCATTAAGAGAATAAGCAAAACCCTGTTAGACCCTGTTATTTTTCCGCCCTTAAAATAGCAAAAGTGGATTCGGACATGCCCTTAATGCTTTTGCGCTATGTGCTTTAGACTTTGCGCTTAAATCATTAAAATAGAGCCCTTAATTATCACCTCAAATCTGAATAAATAAGGTATCCATTGATGTTTGGTTTGTTAGCATATGACAAAATGGAAAATAAATAAATAAATAAATAAATAAATAAATAAATAAATAAATAAATAAATAAATAAAAGTTCTTAGAAATGCATATTACTAAATAAAAAAATTGGGTTTTGATATATTTGTGGTAAGAAATTTACTAAATGCTTTCAAGGAAGATCATCTTTACTTAAAATTCTAATGATTTTTGTAAAATGACTCAATCATTTTGAACCATATAATGTATTGTTTTGCTATTTCTAAAATATACTCAACATTAGACTCAACATATTTTTGTTGTCCTGGGCCACATTTGATGTTTTTCTGTAAATAAAGGTTGTAATATAACATACAGCCTACAACCAAACAGAAAAATACATTCAAATACTCAATTTATTATTATTATTAATAATAATAATAATAATAATAATAATAATAATAATACAAAATGTAGCACAGGTTTTTATTCAGTAATTTATTTTATTATTATTATTATTATTATTTATATATTAGATTATATTATATTATGGACCCTTATGAGCCCCCTTGAAAATCAAATCTTGCATCTCAAGGGGTTAATCTTTAAATACAGCGGGGAAAAGAAGTATTGAACATGTCATGTTTTTTCCTGGGAATAATATTTCTAAAGGAGCTGTTGACATGGAATTGAACCAGATTTTGGTAAAAACCAACTACACTTCAACAGAGTGTAGAAATCTTGATGGTTCTGTGGGTCTCGTCTATCAAATCTGATCTTTATTTTGTATTTTCTATTGGATTTAAGTCTATGGCTTGATTTTCTGTCTCTGAAAGCATTTGAGAGTTTCCTTGGCTGTGTTTTGGATCATTGTCTTGCTGAAATGTCCACCCTGGTTTCATCTTCATCAACCTGCTAATGTAGATGTTGGACTGAAGCAGCTAATATTCATTTACAATGATTTACTGTCTGGGCTTTCACTGCCTTTCTACACCTCCCTTTCTTCATGTGTTCAATAATTTTACCCTGTGTCATTTCATTTTATTACACATAACTTCATTTCTAAACTAATTAGATTTGTTTTCTTTGCATATACGGATTTCTTTGGTTGTTACCAACATCCGGGGAAAATTTCAAGCCAACGGCACCTTTAGAAATATGTTTTCTAAGAAAAATGGTGATGCGTACAATACTTATTTTACCCGCTGTAAATTAAAATGGACATCTATTTAGATTCATCAATCAATGACCATAGTTTTAATCTTGAAATCAGGATTAGGCATAAAACAAATGTCATATGTGTGAAAATAAGCTCAGAATTGTACAAAAAGTTCACTGGTTTAGAGAAAGATAAATTGTGCATGTTTTTTTTTTGTGATTAAATGTAATACATGACTACAAATGGCTGTCAAAGCAGAAATATTAAATGTACATCATATTCTTGAACAAAACATGCATTATTTCTTAGAAAAAGCACTCAAAAATTATTAATAAACAAGTACTAGATATCATTAAGCAAATATGATGCAGTGTAGTGCTTTTTTTTGAGTCTCCTATTAAAGCATTACCATTTGCAACAAAAATTCATCTTACAACTATACTGTAAGTGTACCTATATGCAAACAGAGAAATGATAAAATGCATTTAAAGTCTTTACATTAGCTTGGAATTTGTAGTGACCACTATTTTGACATTCCTGTTTCTCTGAAATGGGAAGAAATTGAACCAGGAGACCTCCATAAAGCCTATTTATCCTTTAACTCAATTTTGACCAAATGCATAGTTGCCTTTTGTTGGACAGTATAAGGTGCGTTTTGTAACGATAAACACAAATCACATTTAAAAAAAAATATATAAACCTAGTTTCAGTAAATGTTCTTTATAATCTGATGTGTTCCTCTATACCTAATGTGACATCTAGTAGTTTTATTACTGCTGAAATCCCCCTGGAGTATCCTGAGGTTTAGCGTGTTGCTCAAGGGCACAACAGCTATACAGTACTTCATGAATCAAGATCAAGAGATGTTTGTTTATTAATATTTCATGTTATAACCATAGTAAAGAAGAATGACAGCATTCACTTGCAACCCAATGCCGTTAGAACTGAAGTGCTTATAAAGTGTAATACTTCAAAACAGCATTAATTGTTTTAATTTCCTCACTGAATGGGCAGAATATGAAAGAAAACACTTTTATTTCTAGTAATAAAATGTAATGCTTGCATTTATTGGATAGGAGGTGCTACAGGATGTCTCAGAAAAATGTAGTCTCATGAAACTGAAACAACATTAGATTTAAAGAAGAATTTGATTAATTTTGTTAAAAATGAAAATATAAAACTAGAATTTTGACATATGCAGTAGTTAAAAGCAACACTTTGTTAGGTATACAGTAAATGCATACAAAGTTAAAATGCCATTAATTCATAACAATAATTATTAAAGTTCCACCTCTAATACTTTTAACGTGCTTACAAAAATAATAAAAGCAGTCCTTCGTCCAAAGCTGACAAAATATTTAACATAAACATGCAATTTAGGCAACTTTTTCTCCACTTTGGCTCAATTACAGTGTGGTGTTCATCAAGGGTCAGTCTTAGGACCCTTGTTATTTTCATTCTACATGCTTCCCAAGTTGCATTTTTCAGAAATACACCACATCTCATCACTGTTATGCTGACGACCAATGCCAATGACCATATGCCAATTTTATTTTTCAGTAAGCACAAGCCGGTCATCTGAAAATGACCTAAACGGCTTCAAAGACATTAAATATTGGTCGGCTAACAGTTCCTTGCAATTAAAAGAGAGTAAAACCACAGTTTTGATTCTGCTCTCCTTGCCAAATTAATGAAGAGTGATCTTTGCTTCAACAATACTCATCAAGAAAAAAACCCCTAATATCAGTATTTGTTCTTTATTAATCTGATGCGCTCCTCTATACCTAATGTGACATCTAGTAGTTTTATTACTGCTGAAATCCCCCTGGAGTATCCTGAGGTTTAGTGTGTTGCTCAAGGGCACAACAGCTATACAGTACTTCATGACTCAAGGCCTCCTGTGCATCGAATGCACAACCCGTGGCTTGATCTTTAAGCGGTATTTACACCGCCTGATGTGAACAAATACACTCACCTTAGTCTTTCTGCCCATGTATGTTTGAGCAAACCAGTCAGAGCCCATCGCCTTCAGGTTTGCCATGATCTGACCCTGTTTAAAGCAGAGCACAAACACAACAGAACATCACTCACTATTCACACAGTCTCTACTAAATCTGATATTTTTGTACAGAAAGTGTTTTGTACAGAAATGTATGTGTATTCTAACTATAAAACTCTTGCAAACAGCATTGCACTGTAAAAAAATGCGGAGATCCACACAATTCACTCATGTTGTCCCAACACAAATCGTTTAAGTTAAGTGGATTGTACATAAAACAATTAAGTTGTTCCAAAAAACCTCAAGAATTGTGTTGTTTTCAACTCATTTTAAATAGTTTGAACAAGAAGCCAAAATAATTTACTTGAGTGTGGTTTTAACTGTACACTGTAAAAAATAATAGGTCTCATTCACTAACCATGCGTACGCACACATTTATGCGTGAAATGTTCAAATGTCCATACAAACATGAAAAATGCACTCAATTATTAGTAAACAAGACCCAATATACGTAAATTAACAGTTTACCATATCTTGTCATTCATGTTTTGTCTCATTTATTTATGCCTTTAAATATGCATTATGGCTTTATTACCTTATTCTTTAATCCAACAACATTTGATGTTTCAAAGAGGGACTTTTATTGATATTTTAAGGTGATTTATTGTCTGTTTTGGTGTAAATTATGTTACAAAAACCTGCTAATAAACTGCCATTACGTTTTCTGTTATTTTAAGGAATATATATTTATAATTTTTTGTACAATATTGTTTCAAACTACTAATTTTTAAAAAAGCATGTTTTTTGATAATATTATTGAAATGAATATAGATAACAATAAGAGTTTGTTACAATTTTAGTGTGGTTTTTTTTATCTTTAAGAAAATTTAAAATACATGCCTGTTTATTTAAAGTCAGAGTGATCATATTAGGTAATATTAGGTTTAGTTACTCCCCTTTTGTACTGAATATATACAAGACCAAAAATGATGTATGTACCAAACTGTCTTTTTTTACTGTTTCACTATAATGTGGTATAATGTGGTAAATTAAATGCACTGGATATTTAAAAAATGGTGTGCATAAACATAGAATTCAAAGTATAGCTCACCGCAAAAGCCTCATGAAACTCGAACACATCGATGTCGTCCAGGGTCAGACCGCTCTTCTCCAGCACTTTTGGAGTGGCGTATGTCGGTCTGAGAGAGAAAACGGGACAGAAACAAGATGAAAGTTAGTGAGACGTGAGGCAGACAAAGATAGAAACAGAGAGAAACGAAAGAAAAGAATATGCACATTTGCATATTTAAATCTCAGATCTCAGAGACTGAATTATGCAGACAGATTAAGTTTGATAATTGCTATGAAGAACCAAATTCATGCGTTTTATTTACATTTTTGACACCATAATATATAATTAGAATACAAAAACGAAAGCATGGATTTCAATGACAATGATATGAGCATTTATGCCATTGTGCAAAGCTATTTTGTGATCTGTTTAGATTAAATGCAAAAATATAATAATAATAACAACAACAACAACAAGTTAACTCAAAAATAATTATTTAAAATTGATTTAAAATGATAGCAAATAATTTATTGAGTTTGTTATACATTTCCTTTTTTCATTTATTGTTCAGCAAAAATAAAAATCCTCAAAATTATTTTCAATAAATATTATTTTGCACAATTGTTTTCAACATTGATGATGATAATATTAATAATAATAATAATAATAGTTTATGTAAAGCACTTTGAATTACCATTGTATATGAAATGTGCTTAAACTGGCCTTGCCTAATAATAAAACTACTAAT
>CAIGQV010019088.1:9581219-9605521 GCA_903798115.1 Danio jaintianensis
TAATGATACTAATAATACTACTATTAATACTACTACTACCACTACTAATAATAATAATTGTTTATGTAAAGCACTTTGAATTACCATTGTGTATGAAATGTGCTTAAACTGGTCTTGCCTAATAATTAAACTACTAATACCAATAATAATAATAATAATAATAATAATAATAATAATAATAAATCATAATACTACTACTACTACTACTACTACTACTACTACTACTACCATTACTACTAATAATACTACTACTAATAATGATACTAATAATACTAATACTACCACTACTACTACTAATATTAATACTACTACTACTACTACTACTACTAATAATACTGCTACAAATACTAATAATGATACTAATAATACTAATACTACCACCACTACTACTACTAATAATAATAATACTAATATTAATACTACTACTAATAATAATAATAATAATACTAATAATGATACTAATACTACCAGTACTACTACTAATAATAATACTAATAATACTACTACTAATAATAATGATGATACTAATATTAATAATACTAATAATACTGCTATTAATATGAATAATGATACTAATAATACTAATACTACCACTACTACTACCACTACTACTAATAATAATACTAATGATACTAATACTACCACTACTACTAATAATAATACTAATATTAATAATACTACTACTAATAATAATAATAATAATAATACTACTACTAATACTAATAATGATACTAATAATACTAATACTACCAGTACTACTACCACTACTAATAATAATACTACTACTACTACTAATATTAATAATGCTTCTACTACTACTACTACTACTACTACTACTAATAATAATAATAATAATAATAATAAACAACAACAATAATAATAATAATACTAATACTACTACTACTACTACTAATAATAATACAAATAAAAATAATAAATTTCTGTGTGCAACAAATCAGCATATTACCATGATTTCTGAAAGATCATGTGATACTGAAGATTGCAGTAATGATGCTGAAAATTCAGCTTTACATCACAGGAGTAAATTATAATTGAATATATAATTACATAAAACAACATGTATAATAAAAAAAACACAAATAACATTGAAAAGTAATAATAACCAATCTATACATTAATTTACATTAGTGTTTGACATCTTGTGTGAGAACCAAATGGACAAAATAAAAGTGTAAATTTAAATAAAATAAATATACTAAACTTCCTATTAGCCTTTATCTGTAATGGATGTCTACCAGGCAACATTTATTTACCATTTATGCAACATGCAAAAAAATATTCCATTACACCATATAAAAACATTTCAAACAGGAATCTATACCACAGAGTCTCATTTTTCTGCAGACTGAACGAAAGTCAGTCACAAACTAACAAACCACAACACAACCAAACCACAACAATAACAAAACCCACAGCAGGAAAGCTCAGAGGCCTGAAAGAGAAAGCAAGAAAAGAAACGGAGGCTCACCCGAGAAGAAGCTGGTCTTTTGGGTCTTGAGAAACGTACACAAAATCTCTGAAGGTAAAAACACACATACAGTTAAACAACATCAACACTGTGAGTTACTGAGAGATGTTGACATATTTGAAGTTAGAATTATTAGCTACAGAATATTTTAGTAGATATTTTTCAAGATACTAGTATTCAACTTAAAGTGCAATTTAAAGGCTTAACTTGGTTAATTAGGCAAGTTTGGGTAATTAGGCAAGTCATTGTATTACAGTGGTTTGTTCTGTAGACAATCGTGAAAAAAATATTGCTTAAAGGGGCTAATAATTTTGACCTTAAAATGGTTTTTAAAAAATTAAAAACTGCTTTTATTCTAGCCGAAATAAAACAAATAAGACTTTCTCCAGAAGAAAAAATATTATCAGACATACTGTGAAAATTTCCTTGCTCTGTTAAACATCATTTAGGAAATATTTAAAAAAGAAAAAAAATTCACAGGGGGTTTAATAATTCTGATTCCAACTGTAGATTTTTTTTTTCCTGAAGCTGTGGTAATCAACGTAAACAAAATCATTTACTTAAATTTTTTTTAAACAGATTTTCCCCTGCTTTTGTGTATAAAAAAAAAAAATCACCGTCCACATGAAAACGGGTTAAGGGCACGCCGAACCACCAAAAGGCGACGATAATGACACTTTTATGCTGGGTTCACATTAGACCAGAGGCACATTACCGTCCAGCAACAATGTGGAATATGCGATGCATATAAAATGTGCATCTACCGCGCTTGGTGTGAACCCAGCCTTGTTGGCCAATCAGAAAGGAGAAAACAGCGCGCATGCTGACGTCATGAGACAAAAACTCTGGTTGTAGTGACCACACTGTACCCAAATTTCTGAAAATCTTCACCCTGGCTGTAATTTTCAGAAAGTTTTGATTTCAGTCACCCACATACTCTGGTTTCGTGTGGACAAACAGACAAAACGCATAGGAAAAAAAAAACCCTGTGTTCATGTGGACAGGGCCTTAATGTGAACCAACAGTTTTATGGTTTATTCCTTTATTTATACAAATTGAGTTTAAGACAAAACTATTAGCTCTTCTGCAAAATTTTAATTAATTTAATAGAGAAAGTGCAATTTTACTGTATTTCCTATTACATTTAACTTCTGAAGAAAGTCTTACTTCTTTTAGTTTGGCTGAAATAAAAATAAATCTTGAAAAACAAAAAAAGTAAAAACTGTCAATATTATTATTATTATTATTATTATTATTAATATTGTATATATTATATACTACATATTGAAAATGCTCCATTTAGAATAAAAAAAGCATTTTTCTCAGTTTTTTGTCTAAAATATAGCATTTTTGATCAAACCTGTGTGCATTCAAGTGGTGAAAAAAGCAGATGCTTTGTTCTTTATTTTGATATTTAATATAGTCATATATTCCTAGCAGAAAATATTCTGAAGGCTGTCAGGTGGCTGGCAATTAAAAAATAATATAATATTAATAATAATTTAATAAATAAATAAGGCTGGGAAAGAGCAAAGTAGATTTTCCACTTTTGGGTGAACTATCCCTTGTAAATTTGCACAGATCAGCTCAATTTTCTAGCAAAACACATATGATGTTGACAGTGAGAAGCTGCTGGTAGTTCTTTTTTACATAAAGCATTATTTTGTTTGTTTTGTACCTGAGATACGCTTTAGGCTTGTAACCCATAGCAAGAGCTTTCTCTTCTGACATGATCAAAACTGCAGACGCACCGTCAGTCTGAGTGAACAAACACACATACAAACACACACTGTGACAGATGTTGCATCAGTTATTGTTATGATGAATCAATCGAGTTAAACTGACCAGGAAGGAAGAGTTTGCTGCGGTTACGGTGCCGTGAGGTTTGACGAAGGCAGGTTTGAGTTTAGCCATCTGCTCCATGGTGGAAGGACGAATCCCATTATCTTTGGACACAATATCCTTCCCTGTGACACAAACATTAGGACATTAAAGCGGTAGCTCAGCCTAAAACTGACAATAATGTCATCATTTACTCACCCTTTACTTGTTTCAAACCTTTATGAGTTTCTTTCTTCTGTTGAACACAAAAGAAGTTAATTTGCAGAATGTTGGACACCTGTAACCATTGACTTCCATAGTATTTGTGTTTCCTACTATGGAAGTCAATGGTTACAGGTTTTCAGTTTTCTTCAAAATATCTTCTTTAGTGTTCAGCAGAAAAAAGAAACTCATAACTCACTTGAAGGAGAGTAAATAGTGAGTAATTCTTCATTTTTGGGTGAACTAACTGCCTAGAACACCCTACCAAGTGGCTAGCAACCACTTAGAACACTGTTACGTCTGTAGATGTTTATTGTTTGTATTTTTCCTCCCATTCTTCTCTTCTCTCTCTCTCTCTCTCTCTCTCTCTCTCTCCATGCCTGTCATTTTCATTAGGTCCGCCTACTCTGACAGCTGATTGGTCAGGAGACTGGTCTGTCATCATTGGGTGACGTGGCACGGCAATATAAAAAGGATGCCAGGAAGAGCAGAGGAGAGCGCACTTTTCTTTGATCTCATTTTTGTGTATTTTTGCTTAACTTTCGTTTGGGTAAAATTCTTTTGCACCATTTTGCCCACTTTTGAGACTTCTGTGCTTTTTGTACATTTTTATTTCGTTTTATTTGTTTGTTACTTTTTGGCTCAGCTCTTTCCAAAGTCATATCGAGCTACTGCTCATTAAGTTCACTCTTTTCTCAGAAAGTAAGGTGGATAGGGTAGATGTTCGAGACACAAGGTAAGAGGTGAATGCCATCTTTTGTTTTTATTTATCCGATAGCTGAGAATAGGTAAGAATACGGCACGTGGCGCTGAAGACTTTTCTTTTGTTTCATTATGCTTTCTAGTGAGGTAAGAGGTTACTCTTGAGTTAGAATCGTTTTGTTATATTTCCTTCTTTTGTTTGGCTTCACTAGCATCCCTTTACTCCTGAGTTGACCTAATATTTTTGTTTGATACTTTCTTTTTGAACTTGCAACTTTTTTATTACATTTATTTTTACATTATTGTAAATATTTCATTTTGTACATATATATGGGCATTTGTATAGTTTTCACTTTATTTGTTTTCACTGTAATCTAAATCACTTTTGTTGGAATTTCCGTTGTCTTTATCTTTTTGCTTCCACCATCACATAGTAAATTGCCACACATTAAATGTTATTCCTTTTACCCTAGACTAACATCAAAGAGGTTGTAACAACACACTAGCAACACCTTAGCAGCCACTCAGAATGGGGATTCCAACAAAACCTTTTCTCTGGCAGTGAATGTAAGGACATTTTAAGTTCTGCTGTAATTCTGCTGTAACATTTTAAGTTCTGCCTCCGGCGCCTAGACTGCAGCTCTGCACAAGACGTTTGGCCATAGGAGAAATGGTCGTGCCCAACTGAGCCTGGTTTCTCTCTAGGTTTTTTTTCCTTCACTTTCGCAAATTGGTGAAGTTCGTTCCTCGCCGCTGTCGCCACTGGCTTGCATGGTTCGGGACTTGTAGAGCTGCGGATCGATGGATTGTTCTTCAGTGTTTGGACTCTCAGCAGTGAAAATTAAACCACACTGAACTGAACTGAACTTAAACTCTAAAAACTGAACTGACACCATTTCAATTCACTATAATCTTCTATGTGAAGCTGCTTTGACACAATCTACATTGTAAAAGCGCTATAGAAATGAAGATGAATTGAATTGTGTGGGGGTTTTTTTGTAAACACTTAACATAAAAAGAAAACTTTTTTTTTTTCCTCCTGATCTTGTTATAAAATGACAAGCTAGAGTAGGTAAGAAGCTTTATATTAGTAGTATTAGTTAAGAGTACTGTTTCTTTACCACAAATCTCTTGATGTCTTCCTCACTGTAAGCGGTTTTGAATAAAAGCATCTGCTAAGAGACTAAAAGTAAAAGTGTGACGCAGTTCCTGGAGAAACTGAATATTAAATGAAAAAACAGTGGGCGTGGCTTGTTTTTTCCTTCTGTGAGCTGATTGGATGTAGTACAGTATAGGCATTTCATTCAGAAAGATCGGGAAAAGGGTTTTGGGAGAGTTATTACAACCTAACAGACACCTCGTCCTCACCATTTCTGTTTGCTGTCAAAACTGACAGCTGGAGGGGCGTGGTTAAGTATGTTAGCCACACCCAATACCTTAGACTGACCTAATCTGAAAATTGAACTGAAAACAAACAGGAAGTGCATTTTCAGATTTTCATTTTAGATTACAAGGGCAAACTTTTTTCTTTTTTCTTAATGGCATGCACAGATGAATTGTTCACCACAAAACTAGCAATGTGAGCTAACAAAATCAATATGGTTAGTTTTGATTTCATTTGTACTTTAATTACTGACCTGGCACTTTGAATCCAACAACGTCACAGAGCAGCCCGCCGTCCTGAGCTTTCTTAGCGAGTGTGTGAGAGCGCAGAGCAAACTCGTCCTGCTCCAGACGGGACACACCGAAAGCTGCAGCCAGACGGTCAGCGGAGTGACCCATCGTCTCTGCTGTGGAGAACTCGGCTACAGCCGGCAGCTAAACACACATATACAGTTCAAGTCACAATTATCAGCCCTCCTGTTCAATTTAAACTCTCTTATATTTTTCCCACAATTTCTGTTTAACGGAAAGAAGATTTCTTTCAACACATTTCTAAACATAAGTTTTAAAAACTCATTTTTAACAACTGATTTAATTTCTCTTTGCCATGATGACAGTACACAGTACATCTATTTGACTAGATATTTTTCAAGAGACTAGTATTCAGCTTAAAGTGACATTTAAAGGCTTAACTAGGTTAATTAGCTTAATTAGACAAGTCATTGTATAACGATGGTTTGTTCTGTAGACAACTGAAAACAGAAATCGCTTAAGGGGGTTAATAATATTAAATGCTAATAATCTTAGAATGTTTTTAAAAAAATTAGAAACTGCTTTTATTCTAGCCGAAATAAAACAAATAAGACTTTCTCCAGAAGAAAAAATATTATAGGAAATACTGTGAAAAATGCCTTGCTCTGTTAAACATCATTTGGGAAATATTTGAAAATAAAATTCACAGGAATTTTGACTTCAACTGTATATACACACACACATTTAAGACATAAAAATAAACCACAAGAACTGTGACTATGAACTAAATATAGATGTCCTAATGATATCTCAGACAGTTCTGGCTATAGCCTCTGAACATATAATCAATATACAATCATTCAATAATGCTGTTCTATTCAGTCCCTCCAGGATTTTGAGAGTCCACAGGTTCTTGAGATCAAAAAAGGAAAACATGACAAGATTTATGTGTATTTTCACTGCAAAACACAAAATTTGAAACAAATAATGTTTTTTCTCCATAGGTTTTGAGAAAGCGGTCACAAAAATAAGTCATTTTAGGATTCAAATATCAATAAAAATGTCCCTGCAAAATCCTGGAGACTGATCATGTAATTATTGTTTATTAATTTACGGACATAATTTCTAGCTATATTTGCTAATCTTTCTAAAGAGTAAATATTACTACTATGACTACTACTAATAAAAAAATACTCAAATTATGTATGTAATAATTAAATCATTATATGTCACAAAAAGATGTTATGAAATAATACAAAATATATGTAAAGTACAAATCTAGATAATTTATTTATTTTTAATTAATAATTAATTGCATGTAAAAGACATAATTGTACATTTATATAAAAAGAATTATTAGTACTATTATTAATATAGAATAATATACATATTAATAAGTCTATGTTGTAAAAAATGTATCTTCATTAAAATAATTCTAAATAAAAAAAACAATAATCACAGAATAACATTATCGTCATTTATATGTAATAATGAATTATTGTTTGTAAAAATAATATCAATAACAACAATCATAATATATCGTAATAAAATTAAATAATGCTAAATATGTGTTAAATAATATAAATATAAATATAATATAAATGATGGGGCTGCACGGTGGCTCAGTGGGTAGCACGTTCGCCTCACAGCAAGAAGGTCACTGGTTCGAGCCTCAGCTGGGTCAGTTGGCATTTCTGTGTGGAGTTTGCATGTTCTCCCCGTGTTGGCGTGGGTTTCCTCCGGGTGCTCCGGTTTCCCCCACAGTCCAAAGACATGCGGTATAGGTGAATTGGGTAAGCTAAATTGTCCGTAGTGTATGTGTGTGAATGAGTGTGTATGGATGTTTCCCAGTGATGGGTTGCAGGTGGAAGGGCATCCGCTGCGTAAAACATATGCTGGATAAGTTGGCGGTTCATTCCGCTGTGGCGGATTAATAAAGGGGCTAAGCCGAAAAGAAAATGAATGAATGAATAATATAAATGATATAATAAAATAATAAATATAATAACTATACTTACAATAAAACATAATAACAATAACATTTCCATTATTTTATTATTATTCATATTATATGATATACAGTTGTGAAGTGCATCATGGGCAATGCAGTACCTCAGGTGCCAGGTGAGCGAGCCGGATGGAGCCTAGCAGAGACATTCGGGCCCCGAGGGTTTTGGCTTTATTCAGAGACAGCATGGTTTTCCTCATTTTGCGGCTGTGGCGAATCGGTACATCAGACATAAACTCAACCCCGCCAGCGACTACAGCATCACACTGACCAGCGGCGATCAAACCCACAGCTACAACACACAATCATGACCAACACTTCACTGCATTTGACAATCTTTTGTTCACTCTGTCTATGTACACAAAGAGGAAGTGATTAGCTAAACTCGCATAGTTTATTTTGTGAGTATGAGTTACTGCTTTCTGGTCGATGATGCAGGTTGACTGCATGCAGATACAATCGTTTTAAGAAATCTTTTTTTACCTACATCAATTAGACTTTTAAATGCGTAATATTTGTGCTGATGATTGAATGTTTGTGTTGATTTGTCTGTTTTTGTTCAGTCTATGCAAATGTGGGCCACCATTGGGGACAATAAAGTGTAAACAAACAAACTAACTAAAAACTGAATGTTGTGTTTATGCATACAGGATCACATGTGCCTTTATTTAGCATGTATTTTTTTACTATGTCAGAAACTTTGTATTAGCAGCACTTTTTAAAAAGATTCACTCGATGCCTTCCTCATTTGTACGTACTGTTGGGTAAGTTACTTGCTAAAAAAATAATTGATTACCAAGTACATTATTAAAAATATATTTTGAAATAGTCTGAAAAGTAACTTAACACTACTCAATAGTATTAAAATCCTTATAAACAGAACAGATATTCATTCGTTCATTCATTTTCCTTCGGCTTAGTCTTTTATTTATCAATGGTCGCCACAGTGGAGCCAACTATTTCAGTGACCTTCTTGCTGTGAGGCGACAGTGCTAACCACTGAGGTACCGTGCCATCAGAACAGATATCAAAGATAAAAGAAATTAAACTCTTAATTCTTTAAATTGGAGTCAAACAGGGCCTTTTAATAGTTTTTTTTTAATGAACACTTAGGAAATGTAAAATAACATATGCATCAAAACATTAAACTTGTGTATTTGGAACAAGACAGCATATTTCATACGTTCCATATCTAGTCATTCATTTCTTACTCATTTCATTGTTTCTTAAGCATGTGTAATCATTGTCATGTAAACTTCTTTGGTTAAATAAATAAAAAAGTGCCACGGTAGCTCAGTGGTTAGCACTGTGGCTTCACAGCAAGAAGGTTGCTGGTTCAAGCTGGGCTGGTTCTGTGTGGAGTTTGCATGTTCTCCCCATGTTTGCGTGGGTTTCCTCTGGGTGCTCCGGTTTCCCCCACAGTCCAAAGACATGCGCTATAGGTGAATTGAATAAGCTGTAGTGTATGTGTGTGAATGAGTGTGTATGGGTGTTTCCCAGTGTTGGGTTGCAGCTGGAAGGGCATCCGCTGCGTAAAACATATGCTGGATAAGGTGGCGGTTCATACCACTGTGGCGACCCCTGATTAATAAAGGTACTAAGCTGAAAAAATGAATGAATGAATACATTTTCATACTGCTACTTCTGTTTGCATAACACTTAGAATTTTGCTCATTAACATTTTTTATTATTTAAATTCTAGATTTACAAACATTTTTGACACATTATTTAAAATATGTGGCTAAGAAATTTAATTAAAAAAAATATTTTCTTTTTTTTGGTGCGGCCAGTGAAAATATTGGCAGGTCAAGTAAAAATCTGAACCACTGGTCCGATCGGGCCAGGAGAAAAAAATCCTTAGCGTTGAACCCTGTGAGGTAAAGTTGGTTCTCCTTAATAATATAATTTCAGAAAAGTTTTTTTTTCAAATTCTAAATAGTGAAATCTAGGGCTGCACGATTTTGGAAAACTGACATTGTGATATTTTATTTTTCTTCGACATGTATTGTGATATTGAGTATAACTTTAGCAGATGAAATGAATAGTTTGGAAAGAATTCATAGTTTTATATATATATTGGGATGATTTCGTAAGACATCTGCATAAATTATAATAAACCAATCACAAACATTGAGAAATACAGTAGAGCTATAAGTGATTTGGATGAACTAAATTGGCCTAGTGTATGAATGTGTGTGAATGTGAGAGTGTATGGGTGTTTCCCAATACTGGGTTGCGGCTGGAAGGGCATCTGCTGCGTTAAACATGGTGGTTCATTCCGCTGTGGCGACCCCTGATAAATAAGGGACTCAGACAAAGGAAAATGAATGACTGAATGAATTAATGAATAAAAAAAAACTGATTTATACAGAAGTGTTGAATTGATGTATAGTATTTAAGGTAAGTAACTAATTAAATTACCTAAAAAATTGTAAGTAATCCCTTACTTTACTTTTATAGCAGAAAAGTAATCTAAATACAGCAACTAGTTTTTACTTTGTAGACAATTACACCCAACACTGATTGTAAGTCACTTTGAATGAAAGCATAAATAACTAAATGTAAAATAAATAAAAGTAATTTATGCATGTGATGCCTTCAATCGTCAGCATAATGTGTGTGTGTGTGTGTGTGTGTGTGTGTGTGTGTGTGTGTGAGAGTGAGTGCGTGTGTGTGTTTAGTACCTGTGGTCATTGCTTGATTGGAGGAAATGCAGGCCATTGTCACTGTGTGTGCAGGAGTCTTATCTGAGAATCCAGCACCAAGAGCGGCCTGTAAGAGTGTTTCAATAAATATAATCCAAATTAATATAATTCCTGAATAATTTTACACTATAAGAAATATAGATTTTATACTATATTATTTTAATAACTAAACATATTCAATTAAAAAAATCTAATTTAAAGGTGCAGTAGGTGATTGTCTTCAGAAACCTTTTTTGTTGTGCTCGTTAAAAGTCTCTTCATGTTCCAATAGTAATGATTAAAGTAAATGATCTAAATGTATTTTTATATTCTGGGTAAGGCATAAAACAAAAAAATGTTTGTCCAATTAAATATTGTCGAGCCGACAATTCCCATAATTCCGATAAGTAGCCCAAACTGTCTGTCAACAAATGTAGATTTGTACATCTGCGCATCTCTGTTCACGCAGATCCGCCATTGGAGCGTGCATGCGTGCTGTGCATTCATGTGCACACGTCGCGGTAAAATCTAATGCTGAATCAAAACTTTTTAAAATCCTGAATGAATATTCAGGGTTCATACACATTTTTACTACTAAAATTCCATGACTTTTCCATGATTTTTCCAAGACTTTCAAGTAAATCTTCATGACCTAATGTTTCATGCAATGTCTACATATGCGTGGTAAAAAACAATACATGTTCAAATTTATTACAGCATATCGTAAAACACGCAACAATCTATTTAGATTCAGCTTATATTTATATCTATGTAAAATTGATTTAGATAATGCTTACACCGCACTAATAATGTGAGAGTATGTGATTGGCCAAGGACAGAAAAGTAGCAAAGACAATTAACCTATATTCAAGAATCATCTGTTATATATCATCTGTTTTCCATGACTTTTCCAAAACTTTGTGGGTTTTTCTGATTTTCGAAAACTTTTCCAGGCCTGGAAAATGCCATGTCAAAATTCCATGACTTTTCCAGGTTTTCCATGACCGTATGAACCCTGTATATTGGAGTTACTTTTGCACACTGGAGGAAGGATGACACCATGGCTGAAGTATTTCTTTTAGACAGGTAATGTTATGTTTTAAAACTCTTTTAGTCCCGCAAAGCTGATGTAGATTGTGTTGTTACGAATGGGTTATATGCACGGAAGTGTTGTTCAGCCACTGAAATCTTCCGGCGAAAGATTGATGTGACTATTTTCAGTTTCATAAGGTTCCTTTTACAGCATCGATAATGTAGATTTTTATTTAGTTTAACAACAAAACATAAGTAAACAGCACTATTCCGTCTAGCCTGCTTTACTGAGGTAAAGTTGGTTTTATATTCACATTGCTTCCTTTTTGAACAATGACAACCTGTGACGCGCTCCCTATATTGTTTACCATGCTACTCTGAATATTCTGTCTGAAATAGCATGTAAATATGGCTGAGTCATAAGTGTAATTCCTGCACGCCGCTGGCCAACCACCAAGTTTTGCTTGCTACACAACTGAAAACGTGCTAGATATAATACAGTTTTTCGTTTGGAATTGTAGTATTATAAAGTACTATAAAAGTTTTCTAACTGGCGAATGACATGATCTAGTGGGTTGTCTGCTGTCATCTTTAAGGTGCGCGTGTTCGCAATTTCAGGAGGCGTGGCTTTGGACGGCAGGGGTGGGACTGTGTTTCAAAGATATTATGCTAACCGGTTAGCATTTTGGCAGATCACCTACTGCACCTTTAATATAATTATTGAATAATTTTACACTATCATTCATATATATATATATATATATTATATAAATACTAAACTATACGAAAATGTATTCGATAAAAACAAAAATCCAAACTTATATAAATCTAGAATAATTTTATACTATAAGAAATTATTATATATTGTGGCGGGCCGCCCAATGGATAATCAGCGTCATCCTGGGAAAGGAGCACACACGCCACCTGGATGCAATTACGCCGATCGCCAGCACCTGGGACTCGTCTCCTCAAGCCCTTTAAAAGAGCCACAGCGAAGACAGACGCTGAGAAGCCTCTCGGCTAAACACTATTCTAATGTGTTCTCTCTCTCTCTCTCTCTCTCTCAGAAACCACGGACTGATCAAGGTGACGATCGGCGCATCACACGAGCACGAACAGGAAAAGGATCAAAGCACCGACAAATCACCTGGGCACCTCTTCACTTGGACCAAGGGTCGTTCACTGAAGACACCAGCACACCTCACAAACCTACAGCACGTTTGATTTCACCAGCACTGTAAATAAAAATTCCTTCGGGGGTGTGTTCACATTCAACTTGTGTCTGCATTTTCACTCCACCCTGCTACAATATAATATTGTACTTTAATATAAGGAAATGTATTTAATTTTTAAAAAATTTATATAATTCTTGAATAGTTTCATATGTAAGAAATATATACTATAAGAAAATGTATAAAATAAAATCTAATTTAATATAATTCGTGAATATAATTTATATACTAAATTATAAGAAAATATATTCAATAAAAAAAATCCAACCTAATATAACTCAATAATAATTTTATACTATAAGAAATGTATATTTTTATACTATATTATACTATAAGAAAATGTATTAATAAAAATAGTTTACTATAGAGTACTGCGATTCATACCATAGGGGGCGTATTGTGTTTTTTCCCCGTTCGGTTTGAATATCGTTACACCCCAATGAGACATATATATATTTAAAAAACACATATAAACCTATAATAAATTAATCCAAAAACATAAACTGCTTTGAAGAAGCTTAAGAACATCTGTCACATCTATTTGAGAAGCCACATGTGAGGTTTATGTATTATTAATGTTTATGTATTTGCTTTTTGCATTTAATACAGGCCTACCAGGTCAATGCCACAATTTCTAGTCATGCAAGTTAAAATAAATAGAAAAAAAATGTATATTCTAATTTGAATTAATATATTATAATTTAATGTATTTACTAAAATTTGCTTAATTTCTTTGGTCATATCAAAATATAATATCAATATTACTGTCTGGACAGTGGAAAATATCATGATATGAATTTGAGCTCATATCGCCGACCTAATCACAAACCCCTAACTGAACACAGATCTGACAAACTAAAAGTAGCTTCAACATCCAAAGACTGGAATGCAGACTGACCTCTCTGGCCACATTACTGGTCTTCACCTCCTGTATTACAGCTCCATAGACAATATAATCCACAGCATCTTTAGGGATCCCGGTTCTGTTCAGCAAACCCCTAAAATAAAACAGAGAAAATCTACTTCAGAATCACCAGCACAGCTTTATGTGTGTTATATGTGTGTGTTTGAAGACGTACTGCAATGCAGCTCTGGCCAAATCATGAGGCATCAGGTCTGAGTATCTAATGACAAACACAAAGACATCAGAAAAACACAAAGAATGACTTCAGTTTTTTTTTTTTGCAAGAGAGCACTGAAGTGTTATTTGTAAAAAAAATAAAAATAATAATAATAATAATAATATATATATATATGTTTATTAAACTTTTACAAAAATGACACTATATATGTATTTATTATTGTCCTAATAGAATTAAATATATTAACCGCTCCCCATAATCAAAAGAAAATTAGACAAAAAACAAACGCTACGTAACTAATTAACTAATTAATAAACGCTACGTAATTAATTAATTAATTTATATAAGGGCATATTAGTTAGCGTCAATTACATAATAAATACATGCTGGATCTTTAAATGTATATCATAATATTATGTAACAATGAATATTTGTACAAAAATATGCAAAAGAATAAGAAAATAATTAGTTAGCACATTAGTTAGTGTCATAATACATGTTGGATCTTTAAAATTGAGGAAAAAAAACATGTACAATGTACACGTGTACATCAACAAACAAAAAATATGAACATACACAAATTCTAATTCAAAATTCGATGTGAATTTCACAAGTAATGTGTGCAGTTTATCAGGTCATGTTTCTGACTTCATGCTCATCTGAAGCCCAAACTAATGTACACTTTCTTACGTGGTGCCAGACAGAAGGAAGGGGGTTCGAACGCCTTCAACCAAAACAATGTTCTTCACTCCTGGTTTGGCCAGAGACTTCTTGCTCTTTGCTGTTTGATTAAAAAAATAAATTTTTCAGTTGAATTATATTGATTTTTACATTTTTTGATACATATATTAAAATGCATTTAAAGGGGTAGTTCACCCAAATAAAAAAACATTTACTCACTCTCAAGTGGTTTCAAACCTTTGAGAGTTTCCTTTTTCTGTTAAACACAAAAGAAGATGCTTTGAAAAATTTTATAAAGCTGTAACCATTGACTTCAATGGGAGAAAAACAAATACTATGGAAGTCAATGGTTACAGGTTTTCAACATTTTTCTAAATATCTTCTTTTGTGTTCGACAGAAGAAAGAAGCTCAAACAGGTTTGTGACAAGTGAATAATAAGTAAATGATGACAGAATTATCAGTTTTAGGTGAACTATCTCTTTAATGAGGATCTTTGGAGAATATACACAAATATAACTGGTCTGAATACATTACCTTGAGCTTGCAGATGGACAGATGTGCTGAGAGAACGAGCAGCTGCAGAAAAAGAGGATCCAGTAAGTCATACAGCTCTAATCAATGATAAGGACATGTTAAATGCTGAGTAAACGGCTTAATGTAAAGTATTTATTATAGTTCTGCTGAGAAACAGGACATCTCACCAAACTGAACAGCCTGCACAGACGTCAAAGGGCTGCTCCTCAGTGAAGTCATCAACATCGACGCCATGTTTGACTATCTGAAAGATATGAATTAATGATTATTTAAAACTACTAATAGAATTTTATATAAAATTTTATATACATAAACAGGTACTTCAGATGCAATTATCTACTGTAATGTCTCAAATAAAGTCACAAAAACTCAAAACATGGGTAAAATGGGGGGGAAAAAATTGAAAAAAAAAAAGTTTTTTTAATGTTATATTAGATTTACTCTGACCTGTACTTAAATATATTTTACCCGTGCTTATATAAATTAACAACTAAACAAACTAAACTATTTTACAAATTAAATACTTAAAACAAATAGGTAAAATGGGTTTTGAATGATGAAAATTTTACATAAAATGTCAAAATATGGGTCAAATAATGTTCATCCTCATTCAGTGTAATAGTTACAGTGCTCAGCATATACAGTATGAGTACAGCCCATTTAGAAAATGAATATTCTTTTCCATTTCTCAGTGAATATGGGTAATATATATTGGTGCATTTGAACAACAGATTTATTAAACAGATGTATTTATTAAAATAATATTTTAGTCACAGAACATCTTTAGAAATGTAAAGATTATACAATTAAATTCAAGCAAAATATTGCAAAAAAAAAAAAAACAACTACAAAATTAACAAAATTTTATATATTTTTTGTTTTTCTTGATTTTTGCTATTTTTGAAAACTTTATTTAATATTTTTCCCTAACATATAAGTTTGGGCTATTAATTTTTTAACCATTATTGTAAGTTATTTTGTTAGATTAGCTCCAGATTTGGCTTCAGTACTGAATAAACTAATGTATATGCACAAATATAATATTGTAAAGCTTCCTATAGAACAATATTAATTTAAATGAGAGATTTGTGGGAGGTGTACTCATATGCTGAGCACTGTATATTCAAGTAAAAAACTGACAAAAAAATGTGCTTATATAAATATATATATAAAAAAAATCAACTGAGCAAACTAAACTACTTCACAGATTAAATACTTGGGTACAAGTGAAACAAATGGTAAAACAAAATTTGTTGGGTAAACAAAGGGGTGGCTGCACGGTGGCGCAGTGGGTAGCACGTTCGCCTCACAGCAAGAAGGTCACTGGTTCGAGCCTCAGCTGGGTCAGTTGGCGTTTCTGTGTGGAGTTTGCATGTTCTCCCCGTGTTTGCGTGGGTTTCCTCCGGGTGCTCCGGTTTCCCCCACAAGTCCAAAGACATGCACTATAGGTGAATTGGGTAAGCTGAATTGTCTGTAGTGTATGTGTGTGAATGAGTGTGTATGGATGTTTCCCAGTGATGGGTTGCAGCTGGAAGGGCATCCGCTGCGTAAAACATGCTGGATAAGTTGGCCGTTCATTCCACTGTGGCAACCCCAGATTAATAAAGGGACTAAGCCGAAAAGAAAATGAACGAACAAAGAGGTTTGAAAGATGAAAATATAGTATTTTGAGGCTGAACTGTGATTCCTTAAATGGTGCCTCAAAAAAGTCATTAAATTATTCTTGGTCTAAATATGCCTCACAAATTAATACATTTGTACAAAAAATTATTATTGAACTCGAGTGTCTTCTTTAAATCATGGTTTGTTAAAAAAAAAAAAATTTTATATAATAAATTATATAACATATAAAATATATAAAATATATATATATATGAAAATCATTATTTTGGGTGAGGAAAAAAAGTGAACACATAATAATGTATATGAATGCAAGTAAAAAATGTAAGGCTAAATTACTCTTAGTGTTATTATATTACATTTATAACTGAATAACATAAAATTAATAAGAAATATGTATTTGAGTAAATATATAATCACAATAAACAGTGAGTGCATGAAATATTAAATACAAAGCATTGAGGTAAAGTTGGTTTTATATTCGCACATTCATTCAGTGACAACTTGTGACATGCTCCCTATATTGTTTACCATGGTACTTTGAATATTCGGTCTGAAATCACATGCAAGTATGACTTAAAAACAACATTAGCACTATTTAATTGACTGTGAACCATCTCATACTTTGATAGTCATTGGCTGCTAATATGATTTCACTAGGGCTGCACAATATATCATTTCAGCATTGATATCGCAATATGTGCATCCGCAATAGTCACATCGCAGTCGAACCGGTACTAAAATAGACCACATTTCAAAACACTCGTGATTTGTGGAGTCATTGCAACGTTTATCCACAAAGTTACCAAAACTTTTAGCTAGGGCTGTGTGATTAATCGAAATTGAATCGCAATCGCAATTTGAATCGTTGTGATTAGTTAATGGCAAGAGGCTGCAATATAAAATATATATGCATATATGTAAACAAAAATAACGAATATCATCTTCAAAACCAGTCTGCTATGCTTCAGAAAATTAAACATGCTAGACTTTCTGCGATGGTGTCGTGAGGCATCGCAGACATGGTATCGGTTGTCATGAACTATGCCACATTACATGAGAAGAAACGATTGAATCTTGTGTCACAACGTCCATTTGCCGTTTACGACTCCCCACGACACCCTAAATCAAGGAAATTTTGCCGAAATCGTGTGATCTGACCGGGGCTTTATAACTAGACAATTGAGTGAGCACACTTTCATTCTGCCCAATCAGAATTGCGCAACTGAACTACGCCCACAATAAAAATAAAAATAAACCAAACAAACAGAAAAGCGCTGACAAGTGGGATTATGGCATCTGCTGCTTCAGAAGCATTAATAGAGGAATGCATATCAAAGAAAAACAGCATTTGTAATATGGGAATATTTTGGTTTGAAAGTCACAGACACCGAACAAAAACAGGTCATTTTTAAGAGCTGTCGCAGAATTGTTGCCACGGCTTACAGATTATTGAGCTGAAGCTTGAAATAAATTTAAATCAGCTTGAATTAAATTGTAAATCAAATCGCAATATCTGTCAAAAAAAAAAAAAAAGGAAAAATAAATAAATAAAATTCGCAATTAGATATTTTCCCCAAATCGCACAGCCCTACTTTTGGCAATTATGTGTGTTTTTAGGGCCTGTGTGAGGATTTCAAGTCAGTTTAAAGCATTCAGGCACATTCAGAAATTACGTTTCTAACTTTAACTGTATTTGTGTTTGAATATACAGGACTATACATTATTTTACATTTGATTATTATATTTGTGTTTCAGATAACTGCTGATTTTATTACAGAAAATCATAACGCACTGTGTATTTAATTTGTACAGTATCATAGCTCTACTGTATTTCTCAATGTTTGTGATTGGTTTATTACAATTTACGCAGATGTCTTACAAAATCATCCCAATGTATATAAAACTATGAATTCTTTCCAAACAGACCTATTCATTTCATCTGCTGAAGTTATACTCAATATCACAATACATGTCGAAGAAAAATAAAATATCAAAATGTCAGTTTTCCAAAATCGTGCAGCCCTAGATTTCACTATTTAGAATTTGAAAAAAAAACACTTTTCTGAAATTATATTAAGGAGAAAGTTTGAATGTGCGAATATAAAACCAACTTTACCTTAATATATAAAGCACAGTGTTTTAAGTTGAACACTATAATAATAATAATAATAATAATAATAATAATAATAAAGGCTGCACGGTGGCGCATGGGGTAGCACGTTCGCCTCACAGCAAGAAGGTCGCTGGTTCGAGCTTTGGCTGGGTCAGTTGGCGTTTCTGTGTGGAGTTTGCATGTTCTCCCCGTGTTGGCATGGGTTTCCTCCGGGTGCTCTGGTTTCCCCAACAGTCCAAAGACATGCGCTATAGGTGAATTGGGTAAGCTAAATTGTCCGTAGTGTATGTGTGTGAATGAGTGTGTATGGATGTTTCCCAGTGATGGGTTGCAGCTGGAAGGGCATCCGCTGCGTAAAACATATGCTGGATAAGTTGGCGGTTCATTCCGCTGTGGCGACCCCAGATTAATAAAGGGACTAAGCCGAAAAGAAAAATGAATGAATGAATAATAATAAATCTTTGCATTAAACTACATTAAGTAACAACGTGTAACTATGAAGCTTTAACGTTAAATACCGTCAACATCACCACAAACACAATATTGTTATGTTCCAATGACATCATACTCTATCATTTACAAACCTTTGAAAAAAAACAAAGATGCTAGCACACACACACACACTTTTCAAATAAATCAATATATTTAGCAACTATGCTATAAGTTGTAGGCTTACTTTGCTACTTTTTTCATATTCATATTCAAATTTACACTTTAAATGTATGATAATAAAACAATTATGCAAGTATCTGTGTCACTGATCTCCTCTGTGTGTGTGTGTGTGTGTGTGTGTGTGTGTGTGTGTGTGTGACCCTTCACCTAGTTCTGTCAGTAGTCTGGACAAGGACAAATATAAAAGCACTAAGTACCTAACAGCTTATTAAGATCATATCGTCATTATAAAACAACATTAGTCATTTCATAACCAAACATGACATTAAAACGACCGTTACGAGACGAGCAAATAACACTTTAACACACAAACAAGTAAACGGATTCATTCGTTCGCCTATATAACCACAACGTTTAAGATATTCATTAGGATTTAGCACATACGCAAAATGTTGGTCGCAAAGTAAGTTTATAAATCATATTTACCTGTTATCGGTGTGAATGCGGAGAGAGAATAATGTTTGATGTGTCGCCGCGTCGGTCTAATGACTACAGCAGTGCACGAGCCGTAAGACCCAAGTGAGACCCAAGTCAGTGCCTGAGCGGAAAAAAAGAGGCGCGGTTACATACTTAATGTTTCTTTTAATAAAAGTGACATTGTACTTATATGAAAAATACAAATATAAAATATTATAAAATGTCATTATAAGCGTTAAAAGTACTGCAAAACTGTATTTTTTTTATTTAAAGGCGTTACATTGGCAGCCCTAATGGCGGCTGGACGGGATTGCGCTTGTCATTGTGTACGTGCGCGCTCACGCTGACGTCGCTTTGAGAAGGATGGCGAGCGCAAGACTGTTGGCTCGAGGCTGCAGAGGCGTGAAATTTAGTTTCACAGGTTAGAATGTTATATATAAACTTCATAATGTGTAATATGCATGCATATATATCTTTTGTTTCATATTATAATTGACGATACGTCATTAGCGCTTTTATGTGAGGTTGTATGAGGTGACCTGCACGAATGAACTTTCACCTAGTTTTTACAGTTCAGGTCAGTACGCTGCTGTTCATTGACAGGTGAATCGGTATAGAGAGTAATATTAGTGTAAATTATAGCACGTTTAATTATAAATACATACACATTATTATTTGTATACATTTGTAGATTTATCATTCAATACTTTGTTCAAATATTACCAATTATATTATTCAAATCTAATAGGCTAATGTGTTTACAGTTGTTGTAGCTTATAAAGTAATCAAATATATAAAGCTTTTTAAAATTTTGTTATATACTGTATGCAGGACTTGACATTAACACCCTCCAACCCGCCAAATGCAGGTAGATTTCAGCTGTGGCAGGTTAGACAGCCTCTCACACTAGCCACTTTGGCTAATTGAAAATAATTTTTAAATGGTAGTTTTCTTAAAAGCAGGGTTCGACAATAAAGATGGTCCAATATGCGTGCTAATGTGATCGAGAAGCAGCACGGCTAACAAAAGTAATTGGCTTCGGCGAGCAAAAGAAAGCAGGTGAATACTGAATGGGAGTTTGATCACTTGGGCGCAGAGGTAATGTGATGATTTTTTGGTGTGGTCGGAGATAAATTTGGTAAATCCTTCATTTTGAGCCCTGAAAACTCATGTGAAATAAAAACTAATTGCAATGTGACACTATGAAACCACAACCCATTTGCTCATGCACATTGAGCAAGCTCATACACAACGCACAAAAAAATGTGGACATAACACAACACAAAATCTAAATCCACTAATTTTAGCACGTCAAAGTCAAATCTATGCATATGAAATATATTTTCCCGACAATAAAATTGTGACTATAGTGAAAATGGCGAGTGGCTAGTAAAGTTGGAAATCTACTAGCCACAGTGGCTGGTGATCAAAAAAGTTAATGTCAAGCCCTGACTGTATGTACTGTTGATTGCATTCATTTCTGAAGCAACACTTTACACTGATTATTAATTTCTGGGGCAAAACATGCTCTAAAATTAAACCATTATGCATCAACATATTATTATAGTGTTGATACTGATTACAGTGTATTAACAATAACAGGTACTAAAAAATAGTAAGATGGTTAAAGTCGAGACACCAATTTGGTTGTCTGCATTGAAATACCACTATGACATTCAATATATATACACTCACCGGCCACTTTATTAGGTACATCTTACTAGTACCTGGTTGGACCCCCTTTTGTCTTCAGAACTGCCTTAATCGTTCATGGCATAGATTCAACAAGGTACTGGAAATATTCCTCAGAGATTTTGGTCCATATTAGTTTTTTTACAGTTCAGGTCAGTACACTGCTGTTGATTGACAGGTGAATCAGTGTAGGTAGAGTAATATTTGTGTAAATTATAGCACGTTTAATTATAAATACAAACACATTATTATTTGTATACATTTTTAGATTTATCATTCAATACTTGTGCAAATTACCAGGTAATATTTTTCAAATATTACCAATTATATTATTCAAATCTAATAGGCTACTGTGTTTACAGTTGTTGTAGCTTATAAAGTAATCAAATATATAAAGATTATTATAATTTTGTTATGTATACTGTATATAATGTTGATTGCATTCATTTCTGAAGCAACACTACAGTTTACACTAATTATTAACTACTGGGGCAAAACATGCTCTAAAAATGAACCATTGTGCATCAACATATTATTATAGTGTTGATACTTGTTACCAATTACAGTGTATTAACAATAACAGGTGTTAAAAAAATAATAAGATGGTTAAAGATGATCAGACACTAATTTGGTTGTCTGCATTGAAATACCACTATAACATTCAAAATATACATACATCTATATATGCAGTTGAAGACAAAATTATTAGGGCTCCTGTGAATAAACAAGGACATTTTTACAGTATTTCCTGTTATGTTTTTATTATTATATTGTAATCCCTTATGGCTTGGCAGAAATAAAAGAAGTCTTTAATTATTTTTTTGAAATATAAATTGTAAGCTTAATATTAGTAGCTCAATAATTATGTTTTTTTGACTGCCTACAGAACAAACCATTTGTTCAGTGACCTGCCTAATTAACCTAACTTACCTAATTAACAAAATTAGCTCTTTAAATTGCTCTTTAAGCTTAACACTAGCATATTTTAAAATAACTAGTAAAATATTATGTATTGTCATCATGGCAAAGACAAAAGAAATGAGTTATTAGAAATGAGTTATTTCACAGAAAGGCTAATAATTTGTATGTATATGTATTTATCAAAAGTGGTTAATAAAGGCCTCAAAAAGCTGTTTAATTAACAACAATAATACAATTATTATTTATTAAAAATATCTATGTCTTCAATTTGTGCTGCAATTGTAATATTTATTAAGCGTTATTTAAAGTATTGCAAACTTCCTCTGACCTCCTGATATCTGATTGGACAAACAAACACACACACACGTACATGTGTAACGCACGCGGTGTGTTTGATCATGTGAATATGACAGGTGGGATTATATGGGGATCTGGAGCAGAGGTCATACGTGTCTCCCGTGACAACAGGACTCTAGGTTAAAGGTCATCATATACAAATACAATATATACATATATTTAATAAGAGATTGCAAATTGAATTACAAATGTTGATCTTTAATACCCCCATGTGGTGCAGAACGTATTGATCTTTGCATTTATATTGTAATATGGCAAATAAAATATTGATTATAATCTGTTTGGGCAAAAAGCTTATTAGCATTAACAGAACACAGATATTGTATTATTGACATGTTTTTTTATTTTTATTTATTTGAGTAGGTTGTTAAGAAATGGTATTGAATAAGAGTTGACAAATCCCTTGTTTGATCATTATAAACACAAGCCTGGCTGCTTTTGAGTTACAATAATGATAAATGTTATTGTAGGTACGTCCCAAATTGCATACTTATGCACTATTCTATGCTATTTTGTAGTATAAAAAGTATAAGTAGTGCATCGATTCACACTGAAAATTCTGAAATGAATAAGTGCACTTTAAATACAGATTATACATTAATTCAACTGTTCACACTTCACACACTCAATGCTTTCAGTTTTGCTCAGGTAGTGGAAGGGGCAGAGCTATTGGGTGCTGAGTGATTATTCAGCCTCCCGATGGGGAATACGGTTGTACTTGTGATAAAAATATACTGCATGAGAGAACGAATTATAAAAACATAACAGAATTGCTAAAAAAAAAAAAAAAGTCAAATTATAAAATTTACATTTCACAAAAGTACTATTTAGTAATTGATTTCCCTAATTTGGCAACCGTTAAACATCGCCTTGGAAATGAATTAAATTTTTGTTTTATAGTGCATAGTGGATAAGTGCATAACTGTATAGTGTATATATGTGTATAGTGTATAAGTGCATAGTGAAGTATATAAGTGCATTGTGCATAATGTACAAGTGTAAAGTGTATAAGTGCATAGTGTATAAGTGTTTAGTGTATAAGTGCATACCAGTGTATAGTGCAAAAGTGTATTGGTGTATAGTGTTCAGGTGCATAGTGTATAGTAGTGTATAAGTTTATAGTGTATAAGTGCATAGTGTATAAATGTATACGTTTATAGTGTACAGTGTATAAGTGCGTACTGTATAAGTACATATTCTATAAGTGTGTATAAGTGCATAGTGTATAAGTGCATAAGTGTATAGTATATAAGTGCATAGTGTAAAAATTCATAAGTGTATAGTGCATACGTGTGTAAGTGCATAGTGTACAAATGCATAGTGTAAAGTGTATATACGTGTATAAGTGCATAGATGTATAGTGTTTAGGTACATAGTGTATAGT
>CAIGQV010019088.1:9622144-9643049 GCA_903798115.1 Danio jaintianensis
TAGATATAAATATAAGCTGAATCTAAATAGATTGTTGCGTGTTTTACAATATGCTGTAATAAATTTGAACATGTATTGTTTTTTACCACGCATATGTAGACATTGCATGAAACATTAGGTCATGAAGATTTACTTGAAAGTCTTGGAAAAATCATGGAAAAGTCAGGGAATTTTAGTAGTAAAAATGTGTATGAACCCTGATATATAGTATATATATAGTATTATCTAATAAATGTAAATATTAATATATTTATCGAACTCACTGTTTCTTTCTCAGACTTAATGACAAAACAAAAAAGAAGAGTCTGACGACGTTCGAGAGAGATGGCATCATGTCGAAGCTGTCAGGACAGCTGGATTACCATGGCTTTGAGAAAGCAGACATGGTCATCGAAGCGGTGTTTGAAGACCTGGCCATAAAACATAAAGTGCTGAAGGAGGTTGAGGCCGTAAGTTCACCTGCGTGTGTGTGTGTGTGTGTGTGTGTGTGTGTGTGTGTGTGTGTGTGTGTGTGTGTGTGTGTGTGTGCGTGTGCGTGCGTGCGTGTGTGTGTGTGCATGTGTGTGTGTGTGTGTGTGTTGTACAGCTATTCTATTGAGTTTTTATAGCTATATACACTATTAACAAAACCTGTGATTCCGGCAGGTGATTTCTCCTCACTGTATCTTTGCCACCAACACATCCGCTCTGCCCATTAAAGACATTGCAGCTGCCAGCAAGAGGCCCGAGAAGGTGTGTGTCTGTGTGTGTGTCTGTGAGTGTTTTTTTAAATGAGTTTGACTGTAATTAGTATCAAAAGAGTGCAAAAGTCTTGTATTACAGGTCAAGCAAACAGGTCAAGTATACGGCACGCAAAGGTGTCTACTCCAGATGATTAAAAAATATGAATAATTTATAAATAAAATAAGTTAAACTGTAAATAAAAAAACATGTTGGCTATAATCAAGGTTGCACATAAACACAATTATATTGTCTATTTATCATCATCATCATGGAACATGAAAATATATTTTTGGCCCCATCAAATCAAAAAAATGAGCTCGCATCTTCTTTAAAAAAAACTATTTTCCAGTTTTCTTGCAAATACTCGAAATACTAATGTAATTTCGAGCAAACTACGGTTTTAAAAATTCACACAAGAGGATGTTTTCTCTGATTTATATCTCCAAATTTTTTTTTGGTCACACTTTACAATAAGATTTCATTAGTTAATGCATTTACTAACATGAACTTATAATGAACAATACGTGTAGAGCATTTATTAATCATAGCTCAACATTTACTAATGCATTATTGCATTATAATAACACCAAACTAACACCAAATCTGAGTTACGATATTTAGTGTTTATACACTACCTAACAAAAGTCTTGTCGCCAATCCAAGTTTTAGGAACAACAAATAATAACTTGACTTCTAGTTGATCATTTGGTATCAGAAATGGCTTATATGACAGGCAAAGGCCTCTAGATTACGCTTATTTTACCAAAATAAAATATGATCATGCCTTGATTTTTAATTATTTCATTAGGACAGTAAGGTCTGACTTTGCTTAGACAAAAGTCTTGTCACTTAACAGAAATAATGTACAGTATAGAATATAAAGTCATGGTGCAGTGGAAAAATAATGAATATTGTGTCTGACTCCCATGAGCTTGGAGGACTGCATCCATACATCTCTGCAGTGACTCAAATCACTTATTAATAAAGTCATCTGGAATGGCAAAGAAAGCGTTCTTGCAGGACTTTTCTCTGATTTATATCTCCAAATGAATTTTTGGTCACACTTTACAATAAGGTTTCATTAGTCAACTAACAATAAACAACTATATTTTCATTACTAATGTTAAGTAACATGAACAAATACTGTAATACATGTATTGGTTATTGTTTGTTCATGTTAGTAAATACATTAACTAACATTAACTAATACAACCTTATTGTAAAGTGTTACCAAATTTTTCTTCGCTGATGTAGGTGATCGGGATGCATTATTTCTCTCCGGTGGATAAAATGCAGCTGCTGGAAATCATCACCACAGACAAAACCTCCAAAGACACCACCGCATCTGCCGTGGCCATCGGACTCAAACAGGGGAAGCTCATCGTAGTTGTGAGGGTACAAACAGATTCTGTTTCTCTACCCTTTTTTTTGTATTATCTGTGTATCATAGTTACTGATCAAGTGTGTGTTTCAACAGGATGGTCCAGGGTTTTACACCACTCGCTGTCTGGCGCCCATGTTAGCTGAAGCGGTTCGAATTCTTCAGGTAAATTCATGTTTTGGGCTTTTACGCTTTTGTGAAGTAATTTTTATTTTTCAGCCTAATTTAAAGAAAACATCCACAATACACTTTAAAGTGTTCATTTGTTGCACTTTATCAATATGCAAATGTAGATTTTAATTACGATAACATATTTTGAAAGGTTATTTCTCAAAATTTGTTTTTTTTTTTTTTTTCCTGCACTGAGCCATGCAGTAAATCTCCACTTCAGCAGTTCTTACACCAAAGTTTACGGTGTTATTCATATCTAAGTTACGATATTTAGTGTTTATACACTGCCTGACAAAAGTCTTGTCGCCTATCCAAGTTTTAGGAACACCAAATAATAACTTGACTTCTAGTTGATCATTTGGTATCAGAAGTGGCTTATATGAAAGGCAAAGGCCTCTAGATTACGCTTATTTTACCAAAATAAAATATGATCATGCCTTGATTTTTAATTATTTAATTAGGACAGTAAGGTCTGACTTTGCTTAGACAAAAGTCTTATCACTTAACAGAAATAATGTACAGTATAGAATATAAAGTCATGGTGCAGTGGAAAAAGAATTAATATTGTGTACGACTCCCATGAGCTTGGAGGACTGCATCCATACATCACTGCAATGACTCAAATAACTATTAATAAAGTCATCTGGAATGGCAAAGAAAGCGTTCTTGCAGGACTCACAGAGTTCATCAACATTCTTTGGGTTCATCTTCAATGCCTCCTCCTTCAACTTACCCCAGACATGCTAAATAATGTTCATGTCTGGTGACTGGGCTGGCCAATCCTGGAGCACCTTGACCTTCTTTGCTTTCGGGAACTTTGATGTGGAGGCTGAAGTATGAGAAGGAGCTATCCTGCTGAAGAATTTGCCCTCTCCTGTGAGATTTATGTGAGAATCTTTGGTCCATGCGGGGTCCAATAGGTCTTCTGCAGTATTTGTGATGATTGGGATGCAGTTCAACAGATGATTCATCAGAAAAATCTACCTTCTGACACTTTTCCAAATAATCAACTAGAAGTCAAGTTATTATTTGTTGCTCTTACAACTGGGATCGACGACATATGAAGGGAAATCCAAAATCATCCCTGTAAAAAAGTTTTATTCTAATATGAAACAAAAGTTAGATTAAAGGAGATGTTAATTGTATATTTTCTATATTTTTCTGATGAGGTTAATATTGGTATATGTGAATATTTCTAGACGTAATAAAATTCTTTAATACTTAACATCATTCATGTTCAGTCATGTTATAGATTTATTTACAATATTTTACACTTGGTAGTCTTAATATATTTTAAAATATGAAGTATTTAATATATTTTTATGTAGTAAATAAATTGTTACAATACAAATATGAATTCCTTTGTTTTGGTGCTCTTTCTCATAAAGCGTTTAGTCAGTAGTTGTTCTCTTGTGTCTCTTCAAAACTATTTTGATCATATGAGGCAACTCTAATCTTCCTGTCTCATCACTTTGGCTGAAAGGAAGGTGTCGGGCCCAAGAAACTGGATTCCCTGACAACAGGATTCGGGTTTCCTGTGGGCTTAGCGACACTTGCTGACGAGGTCGGTATTGACGTGGCGGCTCATGTTGCAGAGGATCTTGGCAAGGCTTTTGGAGCGCGGTTCGGAGGAGGAAATGTTGACTTCTTGAAGACCATGGTCCAAAAAGGGTTCAAAGGTACATCTGTTAAACTGCATACAGCTTTTAACATTCTTAACATTCTTTCTTAATAACAAATTTTTTCTTCTGGAGAAAGTCTTATTTGTTTTATTTCGGCTAGAATAAAAGCAGTTTTAATTTTTTTTTTAAACATTTTAAGGTCAATATTATTAACCCTCTTAAGCAATATTTGTTTTCGATTGTCAACAGAACAAACCATCATTATACAATGACTTCCCTAATTACCCTAACTTGCCTAATTAACCTAGTTAAGGCTTTAAATGTCACTTTAAGCTGAATACTAGTATCCTGAAAAATATCTAGTCAAATATTATGTACTGTCATCATGGCAAAGATAAAAGAAATCAGTTATTAGAAATGAGTTATTAAAACTATTATGTTTAGAAATGTGTTGAAAAAAATCTTCTTTCCATTAAACAGAAATTGGGGGAAAAAAATATACTGGGGGGCTAATAATTCTGACTTCAACTCTATATACTTATGTTATCTCAAATGTTTCGATGAATGATCAAATCTAGACAAATAAGCTATTTTAACTAGTGAGAGGGAGCGTGTGCTGTGTGTTCATGCTAATGACATCACACAACCTCCATTTCTGGTTTGGTTTTCTAAAACTGGCAAACAGAAGCGAGGCTTTAATATCTTGTGTGTTTTATTTGACTGCACAGAGCAGCATCCTAACAGAAGCCTAAAATGTATTTAGTCTGATTAAAAAACGCTGCCTTCTTCTTTGTTTGTTGTGAATAAACGCCTTCTAGTAGTGAAAATGACATAATGTGCATTTAAAGGGATAGTAATGTTATTTTTGTGTGTTTACACGGAAATAATTATGGCGGCCCATTATTTTTTTCGCTCCCCAGTGTGCGCTTGTCATGTAAACAAATATGCAAAAAGCATAAAATGTTTTGTCTAAAAGCATTGTTGTGTTAATGGCCCCATAATGTTACCTAAGTTTTTATATTTAAAAAAAACATAATTTAGAAGTAATTTGACCATTTTCTCCCTGTTTCTGACTCTAATTAAACGCTCTGTGCTGTAGCATTAAAATATCCAAAGAATCGGAAGTAAACACCCAAACATATGACTGGAAGTTTTGTATATTGAACAGGTTTGCAGATTGAACAATTTTGCATATTAACAGGGTTAGGGAAGTAGAAGCAGACCTCGATCTTCTACAGACGTTTATTATTGTTGGAAAAATAAAAATTTATGAATGAGAAGAGAAAGAACCCAGTCCAGGAGACTCAAACAAGCAGAAGAATTTCTTTATTTAGACGTGTTGGTTAATATGCAGTCATACAGCATCTTCAAGAAGTCCACGAGTCTGCAAGAGCCTAAAGGTGTCTCTTACAGGTCTGCAGTCTGCAAGTTTTATCACAAGTCTCAAGTCTAAATTGAGTCTATAATATGTTTTAGGAGGAGGGGAGTGGCTAGGTGGAGATGGCTAAACAAAGCATGTAAATGAAGTATCGGAGTCAGCAAGATAAACAGCATTTTCCCAGCCCTTATCTTATCAACATATTAGTAGCATGCAGTGATCAAATGAAGTATTGGGAAGTATCACCCGAAGACAAAGGAAGAGTCGTTGAGAACTTGCCCATAGCATTTGCATCACTATGGCTCAGCCAGTGCTCAGGAAAACAAAAGGTTTAATGTCACTCATAGCTGTGCTGTTACAGTTTTGAATGAGATGATATAATTAAAAACCAAAGAATATAACTTTTCATGTAGGTTATTGTTCATTTGAAACTAGATTTGATAAATTTATGTTTTCACATTATGTACCTTATTACATTATAGAAAGTAGAAAATTCCAAAACTTTTTATTTTGGGAAACTGCCCTCAGTATTATAAGCTGTCCAAAGATCAAGCTAATTTCGGTTTCGCTTTCGCTTTACTTTCCCCTGGTACTTTGAGAGTCACAAAAGCATATACAGGCAAAAAATTATGTATATCTGTGGTTCCTGAGGAAACAGTAAGGTCTAATGAAGTGAAACAATCTTGATTTGCAATATTATATACAACATTACCGGCCTCAGTTTTATGCACAGACCAATCGTTTTGCTTTTGAATTATTATGAGCCACAAATATTAAATTGTACTGAAGATTTTTTATTTTATTTTATTTTATTTTTTTAAAGGATGGCATGAGGGTGAGTAATTAAAGGGTTAGTTCACCCAAAAATGAAAATCTGTCATTATTTATTCAACCTTCACTTGTTCAAATTTGAGTTTATTTCTTCAGTTGAACACAAAAGAAGATATTTTGAAGAATGGTGGCAGCAACTAGCATTCTTCAAAATATCTTTGTATTATGTGTTCAACAGAGGAAAGAAACTCTAATATGTTTATTAACCACATGAGGGAGAATAAATAATGAGGTAATTTTCATTTTTGGGTGAACTAACCCTTTAACAACAATGAATAAACTATCATTTTAAATTTCACAAAATATACAAAGAAAGTATTATATGCAATAAACAATCTCACTGCTGATTTTGAATGTTTATGTGCACTTCAGGACGCAAGTCTGGAAAGGGTTGTTATGTGTACGGAGCAAAGTCAAAAGAAAAGAAAGTGAACTCAGAAGCTGAAGAAATTCTCAAGAGCTTCAAGCTAACAGCGCCCCCTGCTGTGTAAGCCGGTTTATATTATTAACTCCACAAATTATAGCAATTAGAAACCCTTCATATTTCTCTCCGTCCCTCTTTATTCCCTTTTCATTCCTTTTAAAACACATTTTTTTTAGTAGTTTTATCTGTTTTTATTCTTTTTTATTCTTTGTTGTTTTTTTTCTCATACTTGTTTCTTTTATTCGTGCTTATGTAAAGCACTTTGAATTACCATTGTGTATGAAAGTGCTATATAAATAAATTAGTTTTGCCTTGCCTTTAGCTCCAGCGATGAGGATATTCAGTACAGACTCATGTCTCGATTTGTGAACGAGGCCGTACTGTGTCTACAGGAAGGCATTCTGGCCGACCCCATTCAGGGAGATATTGGAGCCGTGTTTGGACTTGGCTTCCCGCCTTGCTTGGGAGGTAAAGCACATATCACACACCTTGTAATTAAAGTGATTTATCGTAACTGATGCGGGCCTAGCACCGAGCCCTGAGGCACACCACATTGTGCCTTGGGATGATAGTGGAGATACAAAGTAAACTTTAGCAACCTACTTCTTTTTCTCCTATGTTTCAGGTCCGTTCCGTTTTGTGGATTTTTACGGCGCAGACAAACTTATCCAGAAAATGAAGCGCTTTGAGGAGGTTTATGGCAACCAGTTCAGTCCATGCCAGCTTCTCCTCGATCATGCCAAAAACACCAGCAAGAGGTTCCACAAGTGAAAATTCACCACTGTTATAAGTTCCTGACCTCAGTATCATTTCACATTAAAAATAATATCACATTTGCTCACATAGTGCATTATTTACATAACTTTAATGTACTGTAAATGTGCTGTATCATTTTTGGGTTAAAAAGCACTTTACTAATTTAGCCTGTATATAATTTTTCAGTTTAATAAGCAAGCAAACAATATAACATCTCTGTAAAATTTAGATTTCTTCTCAACATGTTTTTTTAAAAGAATAATTAATGGTAGTTAATTTATTCAGGTTCACATCACATCACTTCTGTTAAAAACTTTTTTGAATGTTGCAGCTACATTGTTTTTGTTTTAACCAGCGTGCCTCAGATTATGAGCTGGACAAGGACTTTTGCACAGTTATTTGTTGTATTTTTGTATAGCATAGTTTGTATGGTTGCATATGATTCTGCCACAATAAACTAAACATCCCCTAAATTTGGACTAAAACTGTACTTGTGTGTTTTTTGTTTTGTTTACACCCAACACAATTCACTATATGCAAAGAAAAGATCATTGAAAGAGTTGAAAACGATAATATGTAGTACTTACACAGATTTAAAAACATATATTTGTTATATAATGTGTTCTTTGTAGTATTTTTGGAGATACTGCAGTAGTTCTAATTAATATTTTAGGGTTTTATCGTCTATTTTCATCTTAACTTTAGCAAATTAGTTTAGTTTTTTGCCATAGTTATTGATTTCTATTGTATTTTTAGTTATTACATCAAGTAAAACTTTGTTATAAGAAATGTTGCTTTTGGAACGAAGAAATAGTAGTATATTTATTTTTTTAATTGTTTGGGGGCGTCAAGAGTGTTTGGGTAAAAAGTTATTTGACAAAAATCTTTATATATTTAAAAAGCATTTTTATTCTTATAATAAATTTTTACATTTATTGTAATTTATTTTTCATTCTGTAGCCGCCGCCAGTAGCTATAAATTCGCGCCTATATTAGGAAATCCCGCCAATGCGCGTTAGCAAAAACAAACATGGAGGATCTTCGTCCCATATTTTCAACTCCTGTCGTCTTTTCTGCCAGTAAGAAAACAACTGTACACCACTCACCAAGGTAGGGATGTAATTATTTGGGAATATGAATTAATTATATAGGCCTATATTTGAGTATTTAGGCCTATTAGCTTTTTTTCCTCTGACGTCTTTCAGATGGCTAACATGAGATGTACAGATTTCTGAAATGAAAATCAGGAAAATTTTGTAGTTTAGCGGTCAAATATTGAATAATCACGTTATATATATATATTATATAAAATTTTGTAAACATCGCTTTTCATTTTTTTCAGTTTGACCATTGGAAATGGATCAAATTTAATGTTACCTTATTAGGGTAGCCTAATAATTTCACATTTCTTTTTGAGGCTGTCAATACGCTATGTAGCCTAAGCTAATTGTTGCAGATGTAACTAATTTACTACAAACCTATAGGCCTATTTTAGTTAAGATTTGTGTGGGAATTACCTCCACTATGATAGTGGAATTTTCCTGAACTAATATCTTATAACATCCTTGTACCGTGTAAGTTATACATACAAACTGAAGCACTTTATTTTTTTAACGTGAATTGTGTTAAATTAATAGTTCTTGGAACCATTAGCCACATGGTGTCTCATTTGATGCATGATAATTACAGTAACAGTTCCAGAAGTGTGTGTATATATATATATATATATATATATATATATATATATATACTTCTATATATGTGTGTGCGTGTGTGTGTGTATAGTGTTGCCAAATAAAGAAAATGGCACCTAAATAAATAAAAGTGTCCCATAATAATTTAAAAAAATATTTTTAAACTTTGTTGACACAATATTGTCTGGGTTTGCTCTATACTGGCATTACAAATTGATGCAAACAGATTAAAGGGATGGTTCACACATAAATGAAAATTCTGTCATCATTTAATCACCCTTTCCTCATTTCAAACCTTTATGAGTTTCTTTCTTCTGCTAAACACAAAAAAAAAATATTTCACAAAATGTTGAAAACCTGTAACCATTGACTTCTAATGTTTGTTTTTCCTACTTTGGAAGTCAATGGTTACAGGTGATCAGCTTTCTTTATAATATCTTCTTTAGTGTTCAACAGAAGAAAGAAACTCAAACAGGTTTGGAAACACTTGAGGGTGAGTAAATAGTGAATACATTTAAGTTTTTGGGTGAACTATAACTTTAATAACTTGTTTCAGTAACAAAAAGTTAGTATCATCTTTTAAAGTAACTATCTGTCAGTACCACACCGTTTATTCATTCATTCATTTTCCTTCGGCTCAGTCTCTATTTCAGAGGTCGCCACAGCAGAATGAACTGCCAACTATTCCAGCATATGTGTATTTACGCAGCGGACGCCCTTCCAGTATTGGGAACCACACCGTTCAAGTGAGCACTACTGATTTATTTTAAAGAAAATTCTGTAGTTGATCCATCAGGATTAAATCATACAATTAAATCATACATGATGAAATTACAGTACAAATGAAACACACTACTGCTGTTACATATTATCAAAAGTACAAATGCATCTACAGAGGGGGGACGCTGTTAAATAAACATTCCAGAAACCTTCCTGAAATGCTGATAAAACTTAAGAATAAAACGTGAGGTAAAACATTCTCATTTCAGCAGCTCTGACTCACCTCACACACACACACACACCCTTCATCAGCGTGGGCTGTAGTTAGTAAACTCTTAATTACTGTCACCTAATTACAGCGTGTTCTTTAGACTGTAAAGTCTCGCTGCTCTTATTAGCGTGTACATCACAAACTGAACTCTTTATTTTTAAATTTCAATAAAGTCTTCCTCCTGACATGAGCTCAGTATGTGCAGGAGAAATGAAGAAAAATTGTGCTTTATATACAGTGCTCAGCATAAATGAGTACACCCCTTTTGAAAATGAATGTTTTGATCCATTTCTAAGTGAATATTGGTCATATATTTTGGTGCATTTGAACAAAACAGATTTATTAAACAGATATATTTATTAAAATAACGTTTTAGTCACTGAACATCATTAGAAATAGAAATATAATACATTTAAAATCAAGCAAAATATTGCAAAAAAATTCAACAAATTTGTATGTAATTTTTTTTTGTTTCTCTTGATTTTTACTCTTAAAATTTTCATTTAAACTTTTTCTCTAACATATCTCGTTTTCGGACCATTATCATGAGTTATGTTGTATTAAAATTATTATTGTTATTATTATTTAAATTCATGCGAAATATTGGAAAAAAAAATTACGAACTACAAAATGTCATACATTTTTTGTTTCTCTTGAATTTTGCTCTTTTTAAAAAAATTTATTGCTCTTATTTTGTTAGATTAGCTCCAGATTTGACTACAGTACAGACTAAACTAATGTACATGCACAAATATATTATATTGTAAAGCATTCTATGGAAAATATTATTAATTTAAAAAATAGTTTTGTGATTGGTGTACTCTAATATATGCTGAGCACTATATGTAAATCTCATTAAACATGTCAAGAACCTCCCCAAAAATCAATTATATTGTGCAAAATATTGTCCCCAATTATGTTTTTGTGCATTTTCATGACAATTATAAGTATTTTCCCTCCTGAATTATATACTAGTAACAAAAAAATTGTGTTCAGAAATATTACTTTTGAAGTGTGTATAATTTAAAATATAAAAATTAGGTTATTTATTTTAAATAATACTGTAATAAAGTAGAACAATAAGCATTGTATTACTTTAGTTTACACACAAAATGTGTTTTCTTTTACTCTAGTAAGGACTGTTTTGAGTTAAATGTCACTCACAGTCACAGACAGTAATAATAATAATAATCTGAAAAATAAATATATTTTTTTTAACAAGCCTTTAATTTTCTTGAAGTGCAGTTTAACATGTAATCATTTAATATATTTTGTATTTTATTTTTTTCCAATATTTTTCCCTTTTGATTTTGCGGTGAAATATAAGAGATGTTCCTGACAGGTTTCATGAGATCCACTGAAGTACCAGTTTGACAAGTGAGCAAATCACATCAGATTACTAGAAAACAGACCAAAAAAAAGGTCAAAACACAGGAAGGCAGAATGACCACACAATGAGCTCTGACTGTCCATTAAAGGCACATACACCATCATCCCACCCCAACAATAAAAACATCAAATAGTGCTCCAGAATATATTAGTCACAATCTGTCAGTCCTTTAATTAGAGAGGTGTATTTCAGAGACACACACATCAGCAATAGTCTGAGTAGAAGCACCACTCATTGTTACGGAAGTCCTAAGAGGCAATGCATTGAAATATTTTTTTTCTCGTTTGTTTTCTTGTGACCACAATTCATTTTCTAGGGATTTTATTTTTTGTATTATTAATGTTATTATTATTTATGCCTGCCCAATGTATGCCTAGAGCAGCAATTGAGTCTGAACCAGCCCTGCAAACCAAGGAGAGATAACTTACTTTAATCAGAACAGCCATTAAATAATATCATTCATTTGTATTATTATTAAACATGTTCATGATTAAGGGCATCACGGTCGAGCAGTGGGTAGCACGATCGCCTCAAAGTAAGAAGGTCGCTAGTTCGAGCCTCGACTGGGTTAGTTGGCATTTCAGTGTGAAGTTTGCATGTTCTCCCCATGTTCGCGTGGGTTTCCTCCGGGTTTCCCCCACAAGTCCAAAGACATGCGGTACAGGTGAATTGGGTAAGCTAAATTGTCCGTAGTGTATGAGTGTGTATGGATGTTTCCCAGTGATGGGTTGCAGCTGGAAGGGCATCCGCTGCGTAAAACATATGCTGGATAAGTTGGCGGTTCATTCTGCTGTGGTGACCCCAGATTAATAAAGGGACTAAGCCGAAAAGAATATGAATGAATGTTCATGATTAAGTTCATATTATCATCATGTTATATATCATTATTTGCATTAATAGTTCCTTACTGTTTATATTTAAAGCGTAGGTTCTGACTGGCACAAAATAAGTTTGTTTCATGTATGAATTAAATTATGAAGAATGAAGAGCTTGCTTTAATGCCTTTCTTTTCAACCTTATTTTCATTCATTCATTCATTTATTTTCTTTTCGGCTTAGTCCCTTTATTAATCCGGGGTCGCCACAGCGGGATGAACCGCCAACTTATCCAGCATATGTTTTACGCAGCGGATGCCCTTCCAGCTGCAACCCATCACTGGGAAACAGTCATACACACACATACACTATGGACAATTTTAGCTTACCCAATTCACCTATACCGCATGTCTTTGGATTTGTGGGGGAAACCGGAGCACCCGGAGGAAACCCACGCGAACACAGGGAGAACATGCAAACTCCACACAGAAATGCCAACTGACCCAGCCGAGGCTCGAACCAGCGACCTTCTTGCTGTGAGGCGAACGTGCTACCCACTGCGCCACTGCGTCGCCCCACCTTATTTTCAATTACTTTAAAAAAATACAATGTAAAGTACAGCTATCTAATACTAATACTAAAATATCTAGGACAGTGGTTCCCAATTCCAGTTCTCGGGACCACCACGCCCCCCCAAAACACATTTTGTATGTCTTCCCTTACTTAACACACCTGATTCAGATCATCAGCTAGTTAACAGAGAGATCCATGAACGGATTCTTGTGTGTCAAATAGGAGAGACATAGAAAAATGTGCAGGGGGGATGGGGCAGGCCTGAGGACCGAAATTGCGAACCACTGACCTAGGACATCCTCTTATGCTGAATAAGTAGAAAAAAATAAGCTGTTAACTCAAGAAAACAACTTTTGTTGGGTCGAGATAGCAAGAAAATTAAGTTGTGATCACGAGAAAACAACTTTTGATATTTTGAGATCACTAGAAAATTAAGAGAATACAAGAAAGAAAAATATAACTAGGGGTGTAACAGTGCAGTATATGTATTCAGCGTACGCTCACGAAAGAAAAGACCACAGCAACAACTTAGCATCCATTCACAAAGAACGTGTATTTGCGTCTAAAAACACAAGATGCAGCATTCAGAATTAGTTCTGCCATGTTGCCGTTGTCATGCCAACTTGGTACACAGAAGCTTGAGCAACTCTTGCCCCGCCTCCGGGTTCTTCTGATTGGTCCACTGTTGCGTAACTGACATTATCGAGTGCCAATCATGTGCAAGGGGCTGCAGAACATGCAAATGGTCACGCACGTCTGTCAACCGCGTTTACATAGAAGCAACTTTTCTCTACACACACACATAAGACTGAACAGTGTGTGCAAAAGTCGTTTTCTCTACACACACGAAAGATTGAACAGTTGTTGTCCGCTGCATCTGCTATTATGATGGACCTCTACTCAGTGCTAGCATTTTCATAAAATACATTTAAAGTATAGAGATTTCAGTTTTGAAGCTTACTGAATTTATACACTATTTTATTACTGTTTTTTTTCTGTTGTTAGGAGAGGGTCAGACTCAACCGTTGAAAGTTTAATATGCAGTCTAATTATAAAGTTTTATTTTTCATCTGTTTGTTTTGTACTTTATCACAAGCTCTTCAGTTTTGTAGCTGATTGTGACAAAACACTTCTGCCTGTTCAAAATAAACACCAAAAGCAAACACTGGGGTTTTGTTATTATTCCTGTTGTACTGTACCCGTACCAAACCGTGACCCCAAAATCGAGGTACGCACCAAACCATGACTTCAGTGTGCCGTTACACTCTTAATAATAACAACGCATGACCTCTATAAGGACTTCCGTACATTGCAAGTCCATCGCAATTAAAACTGTCCATAAAATCACAAAGATGCTCTCATATCTTGGGTCTCCATCCCTTAATGAACTGCATGATTTTTTTGACCTGTAGTTTAGTGAGTTTGAAGTCCTCCGACAGGATTTCCTCTGTCAGCTGAGTAAATATAGAGCCATCAATCCTCTCTCGGCTGAACAGACCAATCACGTCATCCGAAAGGCCGATGAACCGCAAACTGAACGAAACCTCTTCCACCGAGAGCCAGCAGAGCTCTGCGGGAGGTCGCCATGGTGACCCGACCCCGCCCTCAGCCCCTCTTTCCATGGCAACCGATCCGGAGGCGGAGTCTATAGTGATTGTGTCCTCTTCTGAACTTTTGACCAGTTTTGATAGAGGCTCAGGATTGCTTTCTAAAGCTCCCTGATTGGCTTGAGTCTCCTTGGGGGTGGAGCTTAAGAGGTCAGGTATTAGAGTGGGAGAGTTCCTACCGGTGGTGAGCCAATCAGAGGAGGCGTGGGTGTGTCCTGGATTGGCGAAGGGGTTTAGGGCGCCGAAAGGAGCGAAGCGGTTTTGTGCCACTGGTCGTGGTCTGGGGCAGGTGGAGTAGTTCTTTTGGACGGAGTCAGTGCTGAGAAGAGGTGTGTTGAGGATGTTGGAGGTGTAGGCTCCACCTCCTCGTGGGTGGGACCAACAAGCCTGTGCGGGCTGGGTGGGATCAGGGGTCACGCAGGTGTCAGAGGTCCCACAGTCGGCCCAGGTGCACGGATAACAGTACAGAGAGTAAGAGTCTGGCGATGGAGAGCTGCTGCCGCTACGAGGAGCAGAGCTGAAAGAGAGAGAAAAAGAGTCACCAAAAACTCAATATGTGCCTATGAAAATCTACATGCAGAGAGGGCCAGCCATTGGATTGTTATTGTTATTAGGCATGTCCAGATCCGATCACGTGATACACAAGTCGGCATTTTCACTAGCCACAATTTTGTTGTTGGGAAAATATATTTTATATGCAGAAATTTGACTTGGCATGCTAAAAAGTACTAATTTTTAAATTTTGTGTTATGTCCTCATGCCTCCTCGTTAATTTAACTTTTGTTATTTTAATTTCACATGACTTTTTAGGGCTCAACACTAAGGATTTACCAATTTTTTCTCTGGCCACACCAAACTCAGTATTTCCTTGCCACACATGTTAAATAATGTGTCAAAACAAGCTAGATATAGCTGTATACATACACTTTTTATTCAACAAAAATGTTCTTAAAAAAACAATTGACATTTTAAAAAATTATTCTCATTTATCTAAAACTATACACAGTAGTTAAAGGTCCCAGATCATCAGGTAACTATAGATAAATGGAGAATTATCTCCTATTAAAGCAATGTTATTGTAAAGGATGATAATTAAACCATATTAACAAAAAGCAAAAGAAAGCAGGTGAAAAATATTCTGGGTGCGATAGTGAAAGGATGATCACGTGCACAGCGGTTAACGTTAGGCCCAGTAATAATCTGTTCAAAGAATGGTAAAAGCGAAAGAGGCAATCTGGAGATCTCTTGAAAGCAGCAGGACTGTGGGTGCACGAGCACTGTTTTTTTTTCAAATCTATTTCAAAGAGAAACGATCTCACCATTTGAGTTTCCAGGCACGGTTGTTTTGCGCAAGGAAACGGAAGCTTAAGCACACGCGCGCATCACATCAGCTGTGCCTCGCTCACAACGTCAGTGAGCGAGGATCGCCTGTGTCTCACCCCACCATGCACCTGATCATCCTCTCATTCCGTATTCGCCTGCTTTCTTTTGCTCGCGTGAACAGTTATCAATCATGCTGCTTCGCGATTCTAAGAGCACATTTGCACGCATATTGACTAAAATTCTAATCTTTAGGGACGAGGCAGCTCTGGCAATTTAAAAATTATAGTGGCTAGTGGGGGTGTCTGTCTAACCCTCCACAGCTGAAATCTACCTGCATTTGGCGGGTGTTAATGTCAAAAAATGTTAAAATTGTAAATCCATTGAATCATTTTTTTCAGTGTATTTGTCAAGTAATTAAATGGTTTGTGTGTGTTTTTACCTCTCTGTCAGCCCAGAGGAATAGAATGAGAGGTTAGGGTTGAGCGTCTGTGTGGGAGGAGTTTTGGGGAAGCGGGCGGGGACTGGAGGGCTGGGGGTGGGGCCTTTAGCACAGCGGGGCGGGACAGGAGGAGCATTTAAGAACCGACACTCCTCTTTCACCTGGACAGAGAAGAGAAATGTAAACAAATAAAAAAAGAGCAGTTACTATGTAAAAAAGTGTGAGTGACACTATAATATTACTCAGTCCTGCTATTGTCTTAAATAAATGTCACTTTTTCTTCAGGAGAAAGTTAATCCTTGTGTACTGTTCAAATTGACTACCCTTCCATTATGTTAGTGGCTGTTTTTGCCCCATTGACTCCCATTATAACAACATTTTTTGATTACAAAGCCATGACACCAAATAATCATGTATTCTTGATTGAAAAACAATAATTTTTATATAGTTTTAATATTATTTAAAAAAAACAATTGTAAGCATATTTTAAAGGTGCAGTATGTAAGTTTGACACCCAGTGGTTGAACTAGGTATTGCACTCCTGGATCAAAACACACACAAGCGCAGGTTGCCAGATTGACGTGAGTGTATCTGAATATCTAGCCTAAAGGCTGCTTTATTCAGTGTTAAATGCTAATAATGTAAGTTTGAATGGCATTTCACATGACATTTATTGCCATACTACAGCAGATAGTTCACCTCAGATCTTGAAAATAGAATAAACCGTTTGAAATTGAAACTGTAGAACTGTAACTCAGTGCAAGCCAAGTTACAAAACAAATACCAATCATTCAGCATGTACATATAATAATGTTAAAGAGGTTTAATATGTATTAATAAGATCATAAACTGTACCATTTCGTGAGTGAGTGCGTATTCTGTGCTTCTGAATGGCTGTATTTAAATTTCTGTTGTGTTTCGTTTGCTGCAAACAGCCAAATTGCTTATCACTGTTACAATGTAACCTGCTCACCTAATGTTTACATTTGTAATATTTATATTATTTGCTAATTAATAACCTCATGTGGAACTCTGAATCTGCGTCTCATTTCGGAGTCTGCTACTGTCCACGGGAGGTCGCATTTCGGTCGCGGACACATGCTTTGAGAGCCTTCATGAATGAATGAATCAAATACACGGTTTTCCAGCAAGGCAACCCAGAGTGCTGAAATATAATTGGCTAAACTGGCAGTGGGCGGGTTAAAAGAACCAAAACAAAGACAGCCGCTCCGGCACGTAACTCACATTTTCAAAGCAGAATATCTGACTTCAGCATTGTTTTTCAGATAAACAAGAATGTTCACTTTTCATGTTTCTTAAATATCTGCAAACATATTATGGTATTTTTATGCTTTAGAAAAGTCAAACAGCACCTTTCAAAAAGTTACATCTGAAATCTGAAAAAATTTAATTCTGAAATTCACAAAACCTTCATGCAGAAATCAATATTTGTGCTTGACACAACCTGAAGCTGTTTTTAAAAAGTGAGTAATAATGCATTTTCTGCAGAGTTTACAGCTTTTAATTCTTAACTGCAGTTAATATGAAAATGTTGTCTTAATGATCATAACAATGATAAACTTCTTTAATATGCATTATCACTGTGTAGATTTCCTATGGGAGAAACAACTCTGGGATACAGTTCATTTCCTCCACGTGTGTGTGTGTGTGTGTGTGTGTGTGTGTGTGCGTGTGCGTGTGCGCGCCTGGGAAGCTAAATTACAGGCCAGAACTGAACCCCTCTGTGTGTGGGAGAAAGAGAGAGAGAAAAGCGAAAGGCTGTAATTCTAATCAACAGTGTCAAAAAGACTTTAGCTCTACATCCTGATGAGACGAGGTGTTTGTTTCACTGTGTTTGTGCATGATTTGTAAGCATGTCAGTAATTTATAGCAGAAAAATTGTTACATTAAAAAGTACTTTACTGATTGTGTTAATGGTATTAGTGGATTTTTTCAGTCTTCAAAATATTTAAGTAGTTCCTTAAATTAACAATGTCAGTTGATGATAAATGTGTTTATGAACTAAAAAAATATACAGGCACTAAAATGATTCCTGACTTCCAACCCCTGAAACACTAGCTATGTTTCCATCCAACGATGCAAATTAGAATTATGCGCAAAACTGGAATATCACATAAAACGTTTGCGAATAAAGCACTGTTTCCCTCCAATGAGTCAAAGAGAACAAAATCATTACTTCCCAATAAACTTGCACAAAAATATGTTAGGAAAAGCCATTGTGGGCCTTTTTTCTTATATAATAAATGAATTGCACCTGAGAAAATGTAATGAACACTAGTGGTGTAACGGATCACAAATCTCACAGTTCGGATCACACTACGGTTTTTGAGTCACGGATCGGACCATTTTTGGATCAGCAAAAAAGGGAGGACACAAATGTCATCTGCTTTCCATTTATACAAAAATATTACTGCAAAACCATTGGTTTTAACAAACAGAACTTAGAACCCTTAATTTTAATACAAATAAAAATCAAGAATGAACCAGCTGAAAAAAAGAAAAATATTCAATATGAAAAATGACCTTTGCTACTGTTTCTGATAATGCTAAATATAGAAATCTAACATCTTGTACAACAGATCATATTTATTTTAAATTACTGATTTAACAATTCACAGATAAAACTTCATGTTTCATTATAGATCTATCATTTTTGAAAACCTATTCAGTGACATAATTTTGATGGTTGTTTTGTGGCCACCCATTGGTTACACAATGTAATTGCTACAACACCAGCGTCAAGTTCCATTAAACGGTGATTTTAATCTTGACCATAAACATCAGTGTTTATATCTGAACTATAAACTGTTATCCCAGTACGTCTGTGTTATTTGACTGTTTGTAACTAACTGAAAAAGTGTAAAAACTGAATCTCTCTCGATCAAACGCAGATGTGAATACAGTGTTTAGGATTAATAAACATATGCAAATCATTATCATTTATCATTGATGTTGCGCGGGTTTGAATTGAGATCACGATCTTTTAATGTTTAATTGTGCAGCTTTACACTGAATGCATTAATGCAGGCTAAACGAGCAGTGACAGAAAACACCTTTAATTAATAACCTAATAAAGCATTTATTCCGTCATCATTACATTTTACAGGAAAGCCAAAATGCTTTCATACACGTGATTTGAATGACGAGGGAGGCGATCTCTCTGCAATGTTATAAATGTTGGATTAACCTACAAATTCAAAAAAGTTATTAATCCGCGGGTCACGTGCGTTCCGAACTGTGGGTTGTGATCTGTGTTAAACCCCTAATGAACACAGTAGCTTTTGGAGGTGTGAGACGCTCTTTGGGAGCACAGATGCTCAAGACAGTTCTGGAGGTAATCATAATAATATAATAATAATAATAATAATAATAATAATAATACTGATCCACTATGATAATGGACTTTGGTTGAGGGATTTTAGAAAGATCAAAACAACATCGAATTAAAGACACCAAACAACCACATCGATTTAAAGACACAAAATCAATTCATGTAGTGCCCCAGCAGGCAGAGGATGTCAACATGACGTCAGATTGACATTGTACCCCAACGTCGTGGGGACATTGCATTTTGTTTGGAAATGAAAATCAGGTTGACGTTAGAACCCAATGTCAGGCCGACATCAATGTCCAACGTCGGACAGATGTTGCATTTTGGTTACTTTCCAACGCAACCTAAAATCAACCAAATATCAACGTCTAATGATGTTACAGCTTGACGTTGTGTGGATGTTACCACTATGACGTCTATCAGACGTTGTATTTTGGTTGCCATACCTGATGAATAAATGTCAGTATTTGACATCAATATGACGTTGGTTTAAGATGTTGGCTCGACATTGGATTTTGGTCACTTTCCAACATAACCTAAAATCAACCGAATATCAACGTCATTTGATGTTGTTATTGGACGTCAAAATAACATTGTCCCTAGATGCTGGCGACCTAAATCTTATGATGTTGTGTGTCTGCTGGGGCACAGCGATCTGCTGATGTCAAAAGTCATGTGGTTTGAAGTAGACTTAAGTTTTTATCAACTTTTTTTAAATTTATGCGCATCTTGACATTTCCATTAATCCTTTTTTTAATTTGATATTCCAAAATGCACATAAATAGGTGGATGGAAACATACTGTAGCTAATGTCACTGTGTTTTTGCAGTGTACACTAGACACAGAAACATACCTGAAAAGACATTGAGATGAGATATAACGTGATTATCTTTCTGTGAGTGTGTGTTTTGTGTGTATGCTTGGTTCCTGTAAATGTACGCTCATTATTCCGCCTTTAAAAGCAACAGTATCAATAATTTAGTCTTTAGTCTGGTGCAGCAGTGCTGTGTGATACTGTGTGGACCGTAATGCACATATGACTCTTGAGTGTGTTTATGTGTGGGACACAGCAAAAGGACTGAGGAAGACAAGGGAATCTCTTGAGGCTAAAAGGGTTACTAAACTACAGTGCAGCTGAGCTCAGGGTCAAAAACCCGGAAATGCTAGTAAAATGTCTGAATGAATCTCACGAAACTGGCCAAGAACATGTCCAGAATATTTCACACCAAAATCGAAACATTGAAGGAGTTATATGTATATACTTTATTATTTATTTTACTTTCTTATTTATGAATAGACTTATCTGTAAAATATATAAATGACAGTTTTTTATATTAATTCTAAATATATTATTAAAGATAAGCACTTTTTATAATCATCAAGAATTTTTTAAAAGTTGATAAAAACACGCTATATGCTTTCTCGAAAACTTAAA